>JAAAKE020080135.1:9264-24451 GCA_010014785.2 Anisolabis maritima | reverse complement strand
AATTTATTTCTATTATATTGGCTATCAATTAATAGAAATAAATAAGGACGGAGTCTAAATGGCCTCAGATGCCGAAATAGACTTTAAAAAAAATATATATTTTTTTATCAATTACAAAAAAAATAAATAAAAGATTTAGAAAAATTTCATTTTCTCTATGCGATAACGTTGTTTTTATCTTATGACCAATTTTTTTTTTTTTTTAAGATTAAATCCTCTTCTACTCAACGAATGAAATTTGGTCAAGAGCTGGAAACAAATATTTTAATTATTATTACGAAAAAATTTCAAAAGATTTGCTCCAGGGAATGCTGAAAAATCGTGGTTCTTAATAAATATTGTCGAAGGGGGCTTTTTTTACCGCCCCCGGAATCGGAATGATTCACTCCAAATTTTAATAACTTCTTAGGCTCTCCTAGGACTATAATTTTTTAAAGTTTGGTTTCAAAGATTAAAGCTACACCGACAGAAAAGGGGGTGTCCATCCTAAATCCAAGTGTCGCATAAATTAGTTTGTGTTTGGTAGCCAATCCTAATTGTCCAGCTCATCTATGAATTTGTAAATTTCTAAAAAGGTCCTCTAGAGAGGTCTAAGCATGCGCACTTGTTAATTTCTATGGAGATTTAACATCTGCGGATGCGTGATTCGCTCGAGAATTGAAACAATTAATAGAAAAATCCATGAGTGAGCTGGTCATTTGGGTTGGCTACCCTCCAGTAACCAAAATACTAATTTCCTTGGGTAGAGTTGTCGTTTCCAGGAGGATCTAACATGGATGGATTTCAGTATTGTTTTGGATTTGAACCAAAAAATGGAAAAATAATTTTCCACACTAAGATTAAATTATTTGAAAATAACTATAAAATGCCTTACTTTCGAAATCAAATAAATGTATGGAGATTGATTAAAAGAATGATATTTACATTTCATTTCATATTTTTTTATAATAAAAATAAACGTATTAAATGGCAAGGCCGAATGAATTTATTTTTTTTTTTTTCAAGATTTATTTATTACCAACTTTGATAAGAATGATAAAGTCCAGAAATGCATTCAATATTATGATTATGAATATCCATTTATAAATTGGCAAAAGATTTAAAAAAAAAGAAGTAAAAAACTATTTTCTAATTACTAATAATAATAAAAAAAAAAGATGAAAGAGGAAATTGATAAATTTAAAAATTTCCTTTTATCAATTTTATGAATTTTTTGCTTTTGTTAATATTATTAAAAGAGAAAAATAATATTGAAGTGAGGATGTTGTTTTAAAATTTAAAAAATATTTGTCCAATTTTTTATTATCTTTATCTATTATTCCTCTATCATCCTGTTGAAATTTTATTTTTAAATTAATATATTTAATGAATAGATCAAAAGTGGATGGGCGAGGCTCCTCTCGGGGGCCTAGGAGAAGGAGCCCAGGGAATTTGGATGGATAGATTGATATAAGGCAAGATCCCCCTTAAATTTGGGAGATCCCGGCATCTAGGCCACACATATGAGCCCTATCAGTGGGGATGAGATTATCTCTTACTTTCCTACCCCTTGAGGAGACTTCTGGTAATGTTGGAAATAATTTTTTTGCGCCAAGCTGGACGCGAACCGGAGCTGTTTTGCAAGTCTAGATCACAGCTTATCCGTCTTAGCAAATGCCTTAATTTTGGTTGTAAATAAAATCATTTATTTATTTGGAGAAAAATATCGCAAGTCGAAATTATTAGAATTTGAAAGAAATAAATAAAATGTTAATTTTAAATGGTGTAAATAAGAATATTTAATTTTATTAAGATAATTTAATTAATAGTCGGATAAAATTTATGAATTTTCATGGTTTTTTTCTTTTCAGTTGTTGTGCCAGAAAAAGATTATTATTTAGCTTGACTCTTCCTAAAATCATTTTCATTTATTTATTTATTTAATTCAAGTTTTCTTTTAATAAAGTTTCAATGTTATATTAAGTGAATTCTAAATCAGAATTCGTAAATAAACTTATCTAAAAGAAAAAAAAAATTTAAAGGAAAATAAGAAGGGATTTATTAAGTAGTATCAAGCCAACTGACCGAATCTAACGAGAAGTAGAAAGCGATAAAAAAATAAGCACTATTGTATGTAAATTAATGCTCGAATCAAAGGATGGGTGGATGTCTCCATAAATAAAAAGATAAACAAAATTGTATTTCATGTAAATGAAAATCGTAAAACAATTTTGGAATGAATATCTAAAAAAATTAAATCCTAAAAGTAAATTTGAAGAAATTATATTATATATCGCAGTTGAGAGATCAAGTAGAATAAGTCCAGAATACAATGAGTAATAAAATTTAAATTCATTAAAAGGAACCATCAAGCATTTTGAAATTCAAATTTAAAGAAATTCGAAAAATGAACTTAGCTATGCCACTACTCGAATTTCCCCTTTTGTCTTTGTTCCTGTCCCTTTAATTTTTATTGTTTAAAAAATTGTAATTTGGGCCTTTTTATGATTTTATGATAAAAATATATTTATTTGAAAATATGACAATATAAAATTTGAGATCTATTTCCGATGAAACAATGACACAAGATTTTGTTAAAATATTCCCAAAGATATAGAATATGCGCTTTACTTACTCTGCACATCACACTATTATTATATATAAGTTCAAGTTTCTAGTTGGAATATGATTTGAAATCCTTTGAGAGTTGAAGTAGTTGGACTTTTTCACACCTTAAGGATTAAACAATATTTCAAGTGAAGATAAACTAATGTGGTAAAGTTTGATTCCAAAACTGGGCGTAAATGTATTATAAATTAATTTCTGACAAAAGAACAATTGTCTGTTCACTAGTTTTAGGATTATCGATTTTACTTTTTCGCATAGTGAAGGGAAAATATTGTAGTTGTCCAAAAATTCAATCTCGAGATTTTGAATGTTCGTGATATTTTGGGTCACCCTGAGTTGGAAAAATACAATTTCTTGAATTGTCTGTGTGTGTGTGTGTTCGGAATAACTCGAGCACCCTGTAATGTAAATCATTCCCACGAGGTAATTTATCCCCCCTCCCTCAAAATATTAAGATGAAGTCAATAATATTCAATTCAAAAATAAATTTTTATAAAATTTTTATTAAACACAATTGTATTTGAGAATTCGGTTATTTCTATTCACAAAATGAAAATAAAACCTTATAATTAAACGGATGAAGCTTTTTAAATATCTCAAATATTAGAAATTAAGGTTAATTATTGTTTTTTTTTTCTTGGTTTAACATAACGCCAATAAAAAATAATGATATAATGACCTACTGCTCTGAATTAATAAAGAATTCAGAGTTGATTTTATTATTTAATGACAAGATGGATTCCTTGATTTTAAATAATTTCTTTTTTATATCTAAAAAATATATTATTTTTTTATATAAAGAATTGCTATCTGAGTTTAATAACATTCTGGAGTCCCAGTGGGAATTGAATTTGAATAGGATGTCGTTCATATGATAAAGATTTAATATTAATAATCCATGTTTTAAGGCTTTTTTAAGTTTTCTTTGTTTTATTGTGGATCTTTATTACGAAATCTTTTATACATTTAAAATAAAGAACATACTATCAAGCATTGACTGATTAATGATCAATTTTAAAACCAATTAGTTGGTCATATAAAGGTCCAGTAAAAAAAAAATTTTTTAACTATTCCCAAACTTTTAATAAGAAAATTTTATCAGACTTTTTTCTAAACTGTCACAAATTATAAGTTTTTAGAAAATTCGTAGTCATATTTACCTTTCATAAAATTTCCTACATATAGGCTTTATTTAAAATGACTTATAGGAACTGTGAAAAATGGTCGATTAGTCGATTTATTTTTTATAAAATACAATATTTTGATACTAATTATGTGGTCTTCTTTACAAACAATTAGACACAATTTTGAATATTTTCTGTGATGTGTCCTTAAATTGTACCTGAAGAAAGCTACAGAAGGAATGTTTAAAATCAAATAATTTAAATACTGTTAAAATTGTTCATTTATTAATTATAACAACTAGGAAAGCTTCAATTCTTTGAAATTTAAAGCAACAACTTGCTTTGACTATTTAATGATTAATCAACAAGGGTTGGTACATTTTATTTATCTTGATTAATTTAAAAAAACAAATGTTTATGAATTTCATATTGACATTCAATGGTTATTTATTTATATTTAAAAATAATTGTTTGTCGAGATGATTTTAGTATCAGAAAAGTCGCTTTAAAAATCCAATAGTTTATTAGAATAAAAAGAGAAAAGATATAAATTTAACGAAATCAATTTATCATAGTTTTAGGATTAATTGGTGAGATTAAAGGTTTTGATACTAAAACAAATTCAAGACTTAACCCTATCATCAGAATAACAGATACAGCCAATGTGGATTTCATTGGAATGAGGCTTAGAGGTAAGGATCATTGGCTCGGATACATTGGAAATCGTGGGTTTGTCTCCAAGGAGGCTTAAGGCATAACTCCACTTATTAATGCAACTCACAAAACATATTAAAGACCAAAGATCTGGGTATTAGGACAGTTATTGAAATAATAATTTCTCATATCATAAGTTCAAAAGATTTTTAAAATTTCAAATTTAGACGTTTCGTTCAATTGTCAATGCCAAATTTTATTATTTTTAGTTGTATAGTCAAAGTTTCAAAAATCGAAATAAAAATATAATTAATTAAAATAGAAAATAAAAAATATTTAATAATTATATTTTGATAAAGAAGATACACTTACAAAGAAAACACTCGGGAGAGAGCAACAGGTGGCAAACAAAGAATAGGATGTGTCTTGTAAACGCGGGCACAAAATATCAGTCTTCTTTTAAAGAGGTTAAATATGCATTTCAATATTCACCATTAGAATGTTTCTTTTTTTAATTTAATGTTCTTTTAAAAATTATTTCACTAATTAAAATTAAATAATATATATGCTACTTCTTTGACAGTCAGAGAAAAACTGAAAGCGTTGAAACATTGGCTTGAAAATGAATCGAGTAGCGCCCTGAATCAACCGAAGATAATCGAACTTAGCCGAATCAAATGTTATGACGTAAGAGGAGCGGGCTTATTTCAATAATGAGGTTAGGAAGTTTTTTAAAAATAAAATCTAACCTAAAATTTCAAAATCAATTTAAGTCCCTTTATTTTAACATTTTCTCTTTATTTGAAATGTGAGGTTTGAAATCGCACTGCTGTCATTTCATATGAAGGAAGGGCATACAACCAAATTGCCATCAAAAACAAATAGATTAAAAAAGAAAAAACAGGGCTTTCCAAACTTTCTCGACGTTTTGGAGACTTAACGTCACCCATCATCAGGAAAAAGGTCATGTAAAATTATATCGCAATAAAAATGCATCTATAACAATTGTTGTTGGCAAGAAAATAATATTTTATACGATATTTGCCATGATGTTGGGTGATATTCACTCTCTGAAACGTCGATGAAGGAGAATAAATATACTGAGCCTAGAAGTTTGTATTTTTTTTTTTCTTTTTCAAATATATCAATTGGCCTTCCTGCTAAATTATCTATAAAGTGTTTAAATGGATTATAAAACCGGACGTAGTAAGTCTAAATTAACTAATCGAGAAATAAAAAATTGGGTCAAAAGGTGGAACCATTATAAATCTATACCCAAAAAGAAATTCTATAATTAATTACGTCGTCCAAACATCAAACTACCAAAAACCATCTTGAAATATATTATATAGTGGCTTCAAGGGCCCCCTTTGATAAGCCACAGCCTAGTGGCGTATTCAGAAGGCCGGCTTTCTGAATATAAAAAATCAATTTCAATAAAAAGATTTTTAAAAATTAAATAAATAATAAAGACTATATAATAAAATGTTTTATTTGCCTTCTCTAAGATCGATAAAAGAAAATTGTATAAGCTACTGCCTCTTCCTAGCTCTCTTATTTTTTTCTGTTCTGGACTGGGAAGAAAAAACTGTACACTACAATATATTAAATCAAATTTCTGTTTTAATAATAAATTTATTACCCATTTAGATTTGTCTAAGATTAGACTCGATAATTTAGTTTCCTCTTTCCAACTTTTCATTCAAATAAATGTCAAAATATAGAATTACTTTTAATAAAATCAACACGCTATATAAAAGCCGTTACTGTCACTTAAAGTCAATTTCTTAGAAGGATACAAGTATACTTGTAAAACTAAACTAAGATATAATTTAACCATATTATGAATTTATTATTTTGTTCTAATTCAAAAAAATAAAAAAAGATTATAAATGAGATATAGATTGGCAGATTAATTGTGTAAGGGTTCGTTGAAAAGACAAAACTAGCCGCTTTTCTCAGGTTCACTTTACATCATTTTATTCAGCAAATATTTCGGACAGCATGATGTCGGATATCCTCAGTGCCACAATGCGATGTTCCTCGCCTCTCCAAAAATTTTTAATATAATTAACGAACTTAGGTCCACTAAAAATATCGCATTGTGGTACCGAGGATAGCCGAAATATTTGCCGAATAAAGTGAAGTGAACCTGAGAAAAGAGGTTGGTTTTGTCTTTTCTTTGTTCTCCGAACCCTTTCATATTCCTTATCATTTTATAATTAATTAGTTGGTTAAAATGAGCTTACCATTTTTGTTTTTGATATTTATTTTCTTCTTATGATTGGTAACAACCCTTTTTGAATCAACCACAAGATAAATAAACATTTAATGTGAAAATTTATAATAATATAAAGAAAAGTTTATAAATAATTTTGGGGAGAAGTGTTTACTAACTTTCTCTCTCAACTTGCTCATCAACAATGATAATTGAAAATTCAAATCTATTGTTTACCTGACCTCTTATTGGCTAAATAAGAGTGAGGAGTCTCAACGCATGTTCTCAATAAATATATTCAAATAAATCAATTAATGCTTTTACAGATAAAAAAATTCTATATTTATTTTATATTTTCTATGTTTGCATTGGATGATCCTGAGAATATTTTGAGTCGATGCAATCAAAGTCAATAAAGTTGGACATCCTTGGTCTGGCGGCTAATTTAATTAATTTAAAAATTGGATCATATTTTTATATTATAGGAAATCTATTTGTTTTTGCAAAAATTATTAATTATAATATAAATATACTAAACAAGTGGTTTCTAAACTTGGGTCTCACAGTGTCCTTCAAAGCTAAAAATTTTTTATTAATAGTATAGCCAAAATTTTTGTTTCGGGGACTGATATATACTTTAATTTGTTTTTAATTAATTGCTTGAATTACGTAGTTAATTATTATATTTTATTAGATATATTTGAATCACGCAGTAATTTAATTTTAATTTAAACAATAACCATAATCAATGCCTGGAAAATTTAAAAAATCTATATAATTTAATAAGAATGATTTTTATTGTCGAAAATGAAAAAAACAAATTAAGGTTTTCTTTAAAAGGGCACATTTATGATGATGTATATAATATTAGGACAACAGAATAAAGACAATGTTCTATTTTATTATTTTGTTTTATTATTATATCCATAAAATATATAATTAATTAAAAAGTATAATAAGTTTTTATATATAATAATGTAAATATTCTTGTTTTTGATTTATTTATTTGATCTTAAAAAGTAAATGTTTCGACCTCATTATGACAAAGCTATCATATATACTTCAAGTGCCTTTTATGTCATATATTCGGATAACTATGCTTTATTTTTTCAAAATAGTTAATAGAGATGCTGAACTGAGACGTTGGCTTTATCAGATTGAGGCCCAGATTTTAGCAATTTGAGATCAAATAACAATAATGTTCGAATATAACATAGCCAATCTGGCTACTAATGCTTTCCATATAAATTTTTTGTTAATGGAACATACGTATATAATAAATAACGAATGAATTAAATTTTATCAATGAACAAGAACCAAATTTTCTTAATGTGTTAGTAGCTATTAAAAAGCAAATATCAATATTATTTTTTATTTTTGGTTGTTTGAAGAACTTAAAACGTGGCGCTTATTTAAAATGTTAAAATGCTATTAAGAGCCGATAGTATAGCATTTTTTAATTTGGTTTAGTTTTACAGTGCATTTCATGTAAAATAAAGTTAGTGTATTAATATTTCTCAAGCTGTGGCCGGTTGGAAAGAAAAAATTGAAAAAATTTTTTCATTGATGGATCTTAGTTGTCCAAGCCGAAAGGAGATGTTTCAGACAAAATTTATTTATCCATCATCATTCACTTATTGCTGTGTGTAATTATGTGTCAAAGTTGTCATAGAGAATGAGTTATATGATTCACAACAAGGTATGTACACGTATATATTTTTTTATATATTATAGAGAGTCTCATGCTCAAGTGAAAGTCTATTTGAAGAAAGTGATTTGCTTCTGAAACGTCTCCTCCGACTTTGGCGACTAAAGGCTTGCTACAATCTGCCTTGTACCTTGCTCATCAAACTTCAAACAGCATCTTGCTTCCAAATAAACAGTGTTGTAATTAACATAATATTTTAGTTAAAATATTCTGTTAATTACCATACATCGACATTTATGTATGATTGTTAACAACCCTTGAAGAAGGACATAAAATATTTTTTTATTTTTCTCCTGACTATACAATCCCTTCATCTGCTTTATAAAGGCAGTTTAATGTATAACGTTGATCTAAGAACAAACTGAGGTGGATCAAATTGTATCGCTGTATTCTCATGGAATAAAGTCAACTGGGACAGTTAGGGCCGCATAAATCCATTCGAGTCGCTTCCAGCCGCTACGATGTATTTTTGCAATACGGCCCGATCGATTCTAGAATGCTTAACTACGCTTTTGGCAATGCGATGCAATGTGACCTGATCTGCATCAGTATTCGCTTAGCTTAAAACGAACGTTAACATTAAACCTCCTTAAGCATTAATTATGATGAAATTTATAAATATAAAACTTTTAACGTGTAAAAAAGAGAAAATGTTTAGATATTCACTGATTTATTATCATTTTTTTTTCTTTAGTAAATCGTAAAATATTAAGATGTTCTCCCCGAATTTTTCTTTCTAAAGCCAAATGCATTTTCATTCCAAATTCATGCATTATTTGTTCAATCTCTTCGATTTTATTTTCTTTGACTGCAACAAGATAGAAAAGCCCTTTGTCTGTTAAAAGATCAACGATTCGAGGGAATAGCTCATCCATAACTTGTCGGCCGTTTGGCCCACCTGCCCATGTCCTAAACAAATCAGAAGAGATTGAGGAATCCTTTGGCCCATTAATTTCATTCTCATCAGTCGGATAATAAGGAGGATTGAATAGTATGATATCGAATTGTTTTTTCCCGATAATTCCGTCCGCCAGATTCATGACGATGGCGTCCACTTGGGTGTCATTAGCATGAGCTGTTCGAACTGTTGCCCTGCAGGCTTTAGGATTGATATCGGTCGCAAAGCATTGAAGTTGCGACCCAAGGGCGATGCTTAAAGCAGTGATGATAGCACCTGATCCGGAACCAACTTCTAAACAGAGAGTTGGTTTTAGATTGTGAAGAAGTTCTAAATCATTCTCTAAGGCATCTAGAAGAAGAAATGTATCCTCAGCTGGATTATATATACTGTCGAAGTCTTCCGAGCTGAGATGATCTAAACGAGGGGTTTCCATTATGTTTCCTCAGTAGGCTCGATTTTAGGAATTGGGGCCGATGATGGCTCGATAAGAGCTTTACGCTTCGAAGATTCCTTCTCTATCGACTGGTGCACTTTATTTAATCTATCCTAAAATCACATATATATGTTAGAAGAAATGTAGGTGTGGGTGGTGAAAGGGAAAATAGTCAGGGGCGTTTCGGGGTGAAGTGTGGATTGTACACATCATAAATATTAATTCCAAAGACAATTCATCAAAAATTAATTTATAATTATTAATATACGTTTAGGTACCTGAGCTGTTTGTAGTATATTACTAACAACTGTAACTTTTAATTTAGCATTCAATAATTTAGTGACATAGACATCCAAATCGAGAGGACACTTTTGATTTTCTGATATTTTTTTAAGTTCCTCTGTAAGACCTTCTATTTGTTGTTTTAATTCTACTTGACTAATCCTGAAAATAAAATCTATTATTATACACTGGATTTTTTGGCTACAACAAAAATGTTTTCGAAAAGTGGATTTAAATCTATTAAAAAATAACTAAAATATTTTTGTCAAATTTTATTGGTCGAAGTTCGGCCTAATTTAGATTTTTTTTATTTCCAGATATTATAACACAGATATCCTTCGGTTAATTGGTTCCGAAATTTCAACGCACTAATTGAATACATAATATTATGGGGTAAAACAATCCTACAGCAATCCAATTGAAGGGAGATATGTCATCTTTGTGTAATAAATTTGAAGAAAAACAGTATTATAATTTAAAGTAAAATGTATTTATTTGCAGAGAGATTATCAATTTTTCAATTTGAGAGATTATATATATATTAATTTTTATTCAAAATTTGAACTTAATATCTTTGCAAGTAAATATACATATAGATGAAACATCCTTTATTTATTTAATGTTTCTATCTGTTTATATAAGTTATAGATATTTGAAGTTACGATATTTGAATTAATCAATTTTAAAAAAATTCTGAAATTCTGAATTCAAATATTTGCGTAGCAATTTTAAAATCGCATTAATCAAAACATTTATCACATTAATCGAGGGATGCCTGTATCTATATCAATTATTTACAAATATTAATAATCCCGCAATGAGCAAAAATTTTGACACAATTTTTTTTTAAATCCCACTTTTGAATTATTTCAATAAATGTGAATTTAAAATCATTCAAGAAATTTACTCTCTGTTTCATTATAAAATTAAACAAATTATTTTAATCTTATCTTTTGTAGAAATGTGGTTTTGTATCCATAATGTTGAAACGCTGCTTAGGATCATCATGAGGATTAAAAAAGATTTCCACTAAAGATAAAGGTTTAAAATAAAGTGAATTGTGAAAAAGAGCGTTAGTTATTTAAATATTATTTTGTTATTTTAGAGTAGTTTAATAAAAAAGAAGGTTATTAAATGAACCTGGTTGCTTTGACTCTTTCATCAAGTTGATCTATCGTGGGCTTAAGAAGGCACATTAAGCCTTCCGCTAGCGTATCCCGAGTTGGATTCTCTACGAAATCTTCCGTTTTATCATCAAAAGATGTAGTTGTACTCTCAGTATCAAATTCCATTGTTGAAACAATTGATGATTGTCATTATTTTAATAACCTTTCAAAAACTGATTCTGAAGATAGCTACTGTATTTTGATTATATCAGAATGCCAATATATAAACCGATATATATATATTTAGAAATATATACGTATTTTATTTTTTATTGATTTAATGAATAAAAAATTTTTAAATATTCTATTTTCTTACTTTCCAAGATTTAGAAATAATAAAGTTGGTACAAGTAAAAAAATATTGAAGATAATTTCAAGATTGTTATTTTAAATAAAAATGATTTGATAAAAATTTAATTTAGACTATTTATTTTTTTATTATTTATTTATTCTTTAGAGAGTTACTAAAAAAAATGGATGCACTTTATTCTATTTATAAAATTTTAAATAAATTATTCTTACAAACAAATGACGTCACCAAGGTCGGGTGATTCAAAATTATAAAATCAGTTCAAATTCAAATTTATAAAATAAAAACCAAATCATAGTTTATAAGTCAAATTAAAACAATAAAAATTTAATATAACATAAATGATTTTATTCTTTTTTAAGAAAAAACTTGTCTTTCTTATTTTTGCAACTATTTACTATTTTCACTATTAAATTATGTGGAAGGCAAAAATCCTAATACAATCTTGATCTTAAGTAAAAAAATATATATAATTTAGGAATTAGGAAGGTTAAAAGATATTTTTTCCCTAAAAATAAATTAAAAGAAAATTAAAATCATTTGAAAACAAATGTATTTTTAATAATAATAAATAATACAGAAAAATTTTTTATTCCTTGTTACTCTTTTACTTCATTAATCTAAATTTCATTAGCTTGAATTTTTTACTTGAAAAAAATGTAAAATATATTAAATGTAAATATTTTGACTATAAATAGTTTGTATATGAGATTAATCTTCTATAAAAAATTAAAAAATTTTAGATTTATATATCAGGGTAAAAAAATTTTAAATTTAACAAAAAAAAAAATATATATATGCTAGTGGTAAGAATAATAATATGAAAGAATGCATATCGAAATTTAGATGCTTATGTTGTAATAGACAAGGTTTTTTTGATATCATTAATTAAATATTTATTGTATTGTGAATAATTTACTTCTTTGATATCTGCACAATTGATTCGAAGACGATTTTCATCCTGAAAACAAAAAATATAGGTGTGTAATGAGGGTCATGAACAGATAACTTGAATACATCTAGAACTCTGGAAAGTTTAATATAGTTTAACTTCTTACTCAGTGAAGATAGTATGCTAGTGTTATTTCCAACCCTACAGGATTTGTATATTTTGACTTTATTTTTAGTTTCAATTCAAAACAACTTTACCAGAATATCTTAAAACTAATGTTTTATTCATTAAATTTATAAATATGATCAGAACTGTCAATTGAGACCAGAATGAACGCCCAAATTTCACTGAATCAGAAGAACTGTGTGAAAGTAAAATGCTGCGAGAAAAGCACAAAATTGCGGCACACCCCAAGTCTGTACTTCGAGAAATTTCTCAATCCCTATTCGGAGCAATAAATTTTTTGGCTACCTTGTGATATAATTTAATTTACGAAGTAAGCGAGTTATTGAGCTGCAATGTAAAATTTCTTTATCATTGGGCTTTCCATAATGCGCTCCAATTTTTAAGACATATTCAAGTCAATAAATGTCAAAATTCTACCCTATCTTATAGAAAGAAGCAGGGAAACCAAGTGATTGCCCTGAAATGTTTCATTTTGTTCTTTATAGTTTTAAAATCCGAGAAAATCGGATAAAATAATACTAGGTATAAAAATCACCTTAAATTTCTCCATTTTAGCTCTGAAGCGAAAGACGAATGTTTTAAAATTGGCTGCATTCGCTACGGCATCAATTTGGTTGGTTTCTTTTTTCTCAAGTAGATCTCCAAGTACCTGTGAGGAGACTCCCATCAGTTGTTCTCCCGATTCTTGGAAACAGGACACCCAATGGCTCCCCGTATGATCACCGATATTCACATTTAAGATCATACGATAATCAAAGGATGGTAGTTCATCAACATTGCAATTCTCGCATCGGAAGGTTCCGTTATTGTTATCTAAAACCTTGAAGGGAAAAAATACATTATTTTATGGTTTTGATGGGGAATGTAAACACCTTTTTCCATTCATTAACATCAATTTTTTGCCTGCCCTCTACGGTTCTTTCGCACTGGGCTCCTTATCGGTTTGAAATTGTCATGTGCGTGCGCAACATACGAATTACAGTTACATAGTGAGCATGCACACAAAGGTTTGCGGCCCTGAACAAGAAGAACAAGAAACTTTATTTGAGACCAGAGTCCGTAATCATAAATTGATTGATAAATTGATGTTAGTTGGGTTGGTTTATTATTTAAAAAATTTAAATTATTTTTAAAACCTTCTTTCTGCAGGTGGGGCAGGCCTGATAAACCATATGCTCAGTACGAATGAGAGTGACCGTTCCTAGAGTTGAGAAATAATCGGGCTTGTCTCCTCGGCCTAGTTGCTGTTCACGAATAGCTTTGAATGTCAGCCAGTTAGCAGGCGAGGCTATAACAAACAGATTATATTAATTCATTAATTATCTAGAGAATTTAGAATTATATATCATTTATATGCCAACTCTAAAATTCTTTTGGCAACTTGTTTAGTATACTACATAGTAAAGCAAGTTTTTTCAAACTCTTTTTTTAAAAAAACATCTCTAGTCATGAAACCAAACATAATTTTTTTAAACATACCAGAGCTATTTGATGATTCGCCAGAACTTGATACGTTGACAATTTGTTGATGGGCGCCAACATTATCATACCAGCCGCGTAATTTGTGAGCTTCATCAATATCAGGATTAATCACAAGAGTTGTTGAATTCATCACACTTAGACTTTTAGCAGACATGAACTCATTGATGCGTGCATTTTTAATTGCAACAATTGGATGATCATCGCCATTAAAATCACTCGCTTGGGTTCCCCAAAGAGTCAAAGTAACCTTAAAAAAGAAATAAATAAATAAAAATATGACATGATGATGATATAAGAAATATCTAAATTTATTTACCCCGCAGTTAGTCTCATCTACAAGAGTAATATCCCGTTTGGATAATTCACGTTTGGTAGTTTTGGTTAACACAGTTTGTAGAGGTTGAGCTGATTGACAAACACCAATTACATCTAAAAAAAATTTAATTTCAATTAATGTTTAAAAGAGGAAAATTTATTAAAATCTTACCTATATTTGTGTTGGTCTCTAGTGAAGTGATTTTATCAATAGGAATAAACGAAAACGTTTGCATAGGCAATCCATCATCTTCAAGAGATGGGATGATTTCAGTTTCACGATTGCAGGACAATTCATATGGACAATTTAAATGATTGTATTGTTTATTAGCCGGCTTCACTGTACAATTTTTGATGAAATAAACTTTTCCTACCTGAAATCATATAGTTAAAAAAATATTTTAAATTGCTTATGAAAAAAAAGAGCGATGCTAACTCGGTGATGCAGATTTCAAGATTAAATTATTGTTTGTGATTTGTCCAAGTAGATATGAAATACATACTAACACAACATGTAGCGCGGATTATTCTAAACGAATTTAAATACAAATATTGAAATAGCAGATTAATTTTTTTCAAAAAAAATTATTTAGAAATGCTAGAATTTATTAATATTTAATTTTAAATTAAAGAAAAAAATAAAATACCAGACCTATTAAGATTTTAAATTTTGTCAAGTCCTAATGTACTAGAATGGTAGAAAAATTGTATTTAGAGATTAACTGAGTTAAAATAAGGTCATCTTATCCTTGTTAAGGTTTTGGGCCAGGATTTCTTTAACAGCTTAATACACTGTTTCTCGTCCTGTGGAGAGCGAAATAAGGGGGGGGGGGGGGGGGGGGGAAGGTGGAAATAAAAGTGAATACAATATAAAATATATATTTTGAATAAATTAAAAATTCAAATTTT
>JAAAKE020080134.1:0-44527 GCA_010014785.2 Anisolabis maritima | reverse complement strand
TTTTTGTTTTTTTAAAAAAAAAAAAAAAAATATTTTTATTTTTTTATTTTTTTGTGGGGTGGAGGGAGGTCAGTGGAGGGTTGAGGGTGGCGGGGGGGGGTGGGGGGGGGAGGCGGGCAACCCCTCTTTAACGCTGTCACTGAAATATTGCTTTAGCTAATTTTTTATTTAATTATAAATTTATTTTTAGTGCTTAGCATTGATATTTAACACTAACATTAATAATTTAAATTTTATTTATTCCAGGCATGGGCCACATTTGATTTAATGCGGTATAATTGGCAAATTTGCCACGAAATTTGTGATTATTTCAAAATTCAACTATTTCGAATTACTCCTAAGATATCAGGACAAGGAACAAACTCATCTTCATCAAGTTCAGCCCTCTTCGAAAAAAATGGTACGCATGGTGGAGGAAGACATAAATCACGTGGTGGGACAAAACGTGCACACTGAATTCACGTATCCTAACTTTTCTCTTTTTCTACCCAATTTCCCCATACTCATATTATTTATTCATTCCTTAATAACATAATATTTTAGAGTATTTCAGATTTAAATATTTTTTCATAAGTAAGAGTCCTTATTCTTTGAACAACCATAATTATTTATTGGCCAAATTCTCATCAAGCAGAGTCCCAATACTTTTTTTGTGTCTCATTTTTTTATGATAATATATTTTCCTAAAATGCTTATTCTATATATTTTTATTTTTCAAATAGAGTAAAAAATTTACCAATGTATACTATTTAATTTTTTTACCATAATTACTCAGAGTAATTAAATTATTAGAATTGGTATTCCTTAAATCATCAGAAATAGTAATTTTTATTTCTTTTTATGACTGAAAATCATATTCATGCGACGCTCAAAGACTTTTTATAAAGTACATTGACTTTAATATTTTTATTATTATTTTTCTTTAAAATAAATTTTTTCCAAATTTTAATTCTCAAAAAAATAAAATTAAAGAAAATTTACAATTGGCCTCTCCAGTTTATCAACCCTAAAAAACGCACATTGTTTTTTATTATAAAAACTGTGCTTAACAGTCCAAACCTGCCTTAAAATAAAGTGTATTTTGATCTGGAATTAGATGAAGTAGAACAAAAAACTCAAAAACCAAAGAAAGGCCACCACTATAAATATTATCGTCTAAAAAAATTTCTTCATAAAGAAAAAACATAACTATTAATAAAATAACATGAGGTGAATTTATCTTCTGTTTAGTGCAAGATATAAATATAATAACCTAAGAGATCCAAGCAAGTTTCTCTGGTTAATATTTTCTATAGATTAGTTATTTCTACAAAAATATAACTCTGAAGGATGCTGTGCTTCCTTCAAGTTGTCCAAATGTAATCTATAAACGTGTTTGTTAAAATAAAGTTACAATTAAATATTGAAAAAAAGTCAAACTATTTTACGTATGAATGTCCCGTCCTTAATTTTTCTTAATTTCCTCTTTCTTAAAAGACACATACACATTTTTATTTGTATATAAATATTAATGTATATTATAATTGTCGAGAAAATAAAAAAAATACTTTTTTTGGCCATTTTTGGTTCAAAAAAATTAATTAGATTTTACAAATCATGTGTGTTAGTATAATATACATTTATCGTCACACATTTAATTTTTCGCTTTTTTTTCCCAGAAAAAATTTATTTTACATTCATTAGTTCTTGTATTAATATATATTAATTATTCTTTTGAAATTATTTTTTATTAACATATTTAAAGATTAAATCTAGATACCGGCTAGGGCTAGGCTAGCATCGCATTTCAAAAATCCACCATATATACCTTATATTCTTAAGGATTCCTGCAAACTAGGACGTATCGATTAGTTAGTCCATAAGAATATACAGTGGTCGGATCAAGGAGGATTTTTGTAATTCAATACGTTCAGTCTGCGCTTAGCTTTAAATTATCTTTTTCACCAATTTCTCGATAAACAGAATAAAAATACTTTATGATCTTTAAAAGTCCTTTAAAAATGACTGAAAGGATTTTTAAATACAATTGTTTGTGGATCATATATATATATCATCCTTATTAGATTGGAATTTATAGCTAATTTTTTTAAAGGATTCAAAAAAATTAAATCAAGCAATTAGTTTTATAAAAAAAAAACAACCCTATTAACATAATATATTTTCAACAATTTTTATACTTAAATAATATAGTTAAAACTACCAATTAGGAAGGGACTTCGAAAATTTTGTACCCAAATACAGTCCAGGCAGCTCCACACCTTAATTCGTTCTTTAATAACCTTTAAATAAATAAAAGAATTAGAGAAAATATATAATATATATTAATATTAAAAATATTAAATCAATGAATCCTAGTGCTACATTTTTGACTCCTTAGAGGATTTTCATTTTTTTTAAATAAAGCATAGATTGCCTTATTTTCACTTATTATATGGTCCAAAAATACTAGTAAGTATAACCAAAAATTTTTGCTCGATTTTATTTTTAATGAATCCTAATTATTTATATTAAGTTAAATATATATTGAAACGGATCAAGCAGAATCTCACCGCAAAAATTCGTCTTGATCCGCCTCTTTTATTCCTATGTACTATCATCAACTGAGACGGATCGAGCCATATCTCTCTGAAATGCAAATATTCGCTTCAATTGATGATAGTGTATATGAATATATGGTAGGCCGATTGGCAATGCAATTCATTGCGGCCCGATTTGCTTCAGTAACTATATTTTTATGTATATTAATTTTTTTCTATTTTTCTTTTTTTAAATCTTTCTTCTTTACATCTTTACTTTTGTTTTTCTTATCAACTAACATGAAATTAACAAAAAAGTAGAAAATATAATAATATAATATTTTATTTAACTTTTTGGTTGGTCTTAAAAGTTATTAAAATCTACCACTTTCATTCAGTGTCTCTTACAGCAAACCTCTCAAACGTCGAAGAAGAATCAACAGAGAATGTTCATCCTCTTCTCTCTCAAGTTCAACATCCTATTTTAGATATTTAATATAAGCTCATTTACAAAAACGTATATAGCTTATGGCCGATATGGCCCTTTGAGAACATCAAAGAATTTTTATTTCTTTGTTCATTTTTAGATAAAAATATTTTTCAGAAAAAAATTCCAACATAGCATTTATGTTATACTTTACCTAACTATAAAATCTTATTCTATCTCTAGTTCTTGATCCACATAAATTATACTTATAAAGGACATTTTTTTGCTTGGTTTATTAGGTTTATTGTCTCTGCTCATATAGTATTTTAGTCCAATATTTTGAAGTTCATATTCCACTATATGTACCAGAATAATTGGCATTTATCTCAAAATATTTTATTTTAATTTATAATAAGTAGATAAAATTTTTAATTAAACGGAATATGAGAATATGTAAAACATCGGGTCAGGTAAAATTTTAATTACTTTTCTCAATATATCAACTCTATTTAATTAAAAAAACGAGATATACAAAAAATTTTTAATAAATTAATGTATTACCTCAACTTTAGACTTTCGACACTGGAGACCATTCAGTAACAAAATACCTTTTTTAACGATAATCGTTATCAGTCCATGTTTATTTAAATTGTTTTCCAATTTATATTAATTTTCCACTTTTAGCAGATCAATATCCTCTGGATTATGAAACAAACTATCTTGTCATTACTCCAGGGCTGGGACAGTCTCTATTTATTATAAAAATATGTGACAATGGGGAGAAGTTCTGAAAGACGATCGGAAGTAGAATCTATTAAAAATTAAACTTTTCAATTTCAAAAGAAAGCCTCTCATATTCCAAATTGCGATACATCAAAAAAGTCCAAGAATCTCAGTTATAAATAGAGTTATTTTTTAGTGGGATCAAGACCATTTTTGGAGAAATTTCTGGGCCTTTGAAAAATTTGTGAACTTGATGCATCTCTTTCTTAATCATGTGGAAGCCTAAAGTTGCAAGACTCAATTGACTCCCTCTATAGCTCATCTAGAACTCTTTCTCAGAGGTCTTTCCAAATTTAGCTTATAAAAAAAATTTTAATAACATTTCGAATTTTTTAAAATCGATTTATAGTCCTATTCGGCTTCTGTGACCAATAAGAAGAATTTCAAATTGAAAGAAAAAAAATTATTAATCAAAAATAAAAAAAAAAATCATTTATTATCTTTTTCACTAAATAATTCTATAGTTTCATTATTTCTTCATGTAGAGCAAAATATATTTTTACTTATGAAAATTTTTAATTAGATAAATTCCAAGCATAGAAACGGGAAAGGTCCGGGATTATATTTTAAAAAATTTTTAATTTATTTAGTAATTTTTGAAACACAGTAAATATTTTTATAATGATATATATATTATTAGAGGCCCATTGTTAAATATATTTGAAAAAGTGAAATAGATGGCGTTGATAATGGTCACGTGGCTATGGCTTTTCTCATCATCTCATTTCTTCTCTTTCCCTTCGTTCATCACTTATTATTTTAGTAATGGTAGAGTGAGATTTGAGATGTATTCAAGTTATTTCTATTTTTCTTGCTCTTTATTTTAAAACCCACCCTATCCTTTTCATGGCTTGGCGATACCTTATTCTTTCATCCAAAACCCACTTGGAGTCATACTTTTCTTCCATTTTACACACGTCTCTGGAGCTCCAGGTATCAATATAAATTAATATATTTGACTGTTTAATTATAACTGATTACTTCTAAAAGACTAAACAAATTATTGTGGGGCTTTCTTGACTAGATTTGAACTTATTCACATTTAGAATCCTTCTTTATCTTTAAAAGATATAACATTATTGAGTTGCCATACAGGCCATTTTTTATTTAGCTCCCATTTAGAACTTTTGGAGATTTGATTCATTAAAATTCAATTTTTATCATATTAATTAATTTGAATAAATATGAGTTGATAACAGTTATCGTATTTAAACCAAACATTTAGTATGTCTCTTAACACAAAACTTTTGCAACTAATATCCCTCCCCCTTTGTAAAAGAAAATGATAAAATGCAATGAATATCATGTTTTAAATAAATTATTTTTCTTGATTGATATAACACACGAATTACCCATTTAATTAATTAATTATTTATTTATTATTATATTATTTTTTTAATAGAAATTGTAGGATTATTATTATTTTTAATAAAATATTTTTTTCTAGATTTACTTTTTAATTTTTTGCAATTTTTTCTCATCTTATTTTTACTAAAACACTAATATTTATTGGTATAATACTTTGAACAAAATATATTTAATCACTTTTCTATATGTTTATATAATAGAAAGGTTTTTATAAAGATTTTTTTTAATGAAAAAATGTTTTGAAATCTGAAAATAATAAAATCTTAATATCAAAATTAATATAAATTAATATAACCTTTATTCAAATTTTGTAGCTGTCAACTTTTTTAGCTCATTGCTCTTTCTAACATACTAATATCATAAACTATTTCTTAAAATATTTTCATTTTCTTTAATCTTTATTTTCTTTTATAATTCATTCGAGATGTCATTTTTTTCTTTGCTTTTGTGAAAAGGAAACAATTGTTTATTTTCAGATTCTCCACGAAAGGTTCTAGTGAATTCAACCGAATTATTGCGGAAACCTGCAGGAATTAAATAAATAATTAATCATAAGGGTTTAATTTATATTCTCACTAATAATTTTATTTTTTTCATTATAATTAATTGTTTAATAAACGCATTTTTTTTATAACGTACTAAAAATTGGTTTTCATGTTTTTCCTTATTTTTGTAATTTAATTTAAAAATAAAAAATCCTAAAAAGAGCCTTAGATTGAAAATAATTTTCAAAGGAGGCTAACATTAAAATAATATCCAAAAGATTAATTATTTTAAAAATCTTTTCATTAGTTTTGACATCTATTCATATTCTCTTGTATACAGAGGCGAATAGAGGGAGGATGAGGATGCCGAATTAATATCAATAAATTTCAAAAATAAGTTGAAATGGAATTGCTAATAAGGACCATTTACAAACAATTTTATCCGGTCACCCAAACTAAGTTGGAGTCCCAAACCAGGAATACTGGTTGGAATACAAAACAAGAATACTGACTACACTACAGCTTGTGAAAGATTATTTTTAAAAATCGTAGAGACAATTAATTGTTGAATTTTTATATTGATTTTTGCAATTTTTTTTTGAGATTTAAATTTATACAACTGATATATATTCATTACAAACATTTATATATTATACAAACATTTCCAGTTCCTTGGTGCAGAGGTAGAAGTCTCACCTCATGTACCAAAAGTCAGTGGTTCATTTCCCAACCTGGGTGACAAAAATTTATATTATATTGGCTACCAATTCATTTAAATAAATAAGGAGGGAGTCTAAATAGCCTCCAATGCCGAAAGAGTTAAAAAACCATTTCTATTAAAATAATATAAATATATTGTATTATGTATTAAAGAGTGGATGTGATCTGCTTTTATTGGGAATAGGAAAACTCTTGAAACTTACACTACCATATATTTATACAATAACTGTTTTCATATTTATCCATGGTAATGGCAACCGAATTAATATCAATAAATTTTTATTAAGCGAAGATATATGAGAAATTTTTCTCGATTATATAGAATACAGAGTTAAATCCAAAAGTCAATCAAGACTTTATGTGTAATTTAAAATTATAGGACATTTTCAGTGGTGAAGCTAGAGTGGAACAGAAGGGGATAGTCATTTTAGAAAAGTTAGAGGCAATTTTCCTTAAAAACGATCAAGTGAATGGGCGGTTTAACTCTATCTACTCCACTAGACATGTATTGTTACTAATTATGAAACATTTTAATTTATTTTGTTTGTATATGTAATTCAAAATATATTTCAAAATTTTTTCCCTCTTCTCTCTTACAATAAATTATTGAAGTATAATCATTAGTATTGTATTGACATTTAAGTTGCCTTTTTTTTTTACCTCTTCCTTTCTCTTACTCCTGTTTTCCACGCAAACTGATAAGCGCTCCGGTCGTTCGGTCTGTTCATTCGCGGATTCGTTTTTTTGAGCCAGTGCAAGTTGAACTCCCGAGCCAACAGAACGACGAGACCTCCTCGTTAGTTTGTAAGTTCGCCTGTTTCACATTCTATATCAAATTTATTTCTTTAAATACTCTTTTTTTAAATGACATTTTTCTATTATCTAAATTAAATTACTTTTTTTTTTTAACTTTTTTAAATTACTGTTCTTTTTAATTGAATATATCTCTTTTTTTTAAATATAAAATATTCTTATGTTATTATTATAGTATTTTCAGCCTGATGGCAAGGAAAATTTTATGAAATGAATGAAATTATTATGCATTAGGGTAGACAAAGAGCCGGAAAGGTCCAACCAGGGCAATCGATAGCTCCCTTTGCTGACGTCAGAAGCCCTCTTGTGGGTGGGGTCCACGATCGATGCCCGCTTATGGTCCAAATACCTCACTCCACTTTATTAGACTTCATTCGAAATCCAATTTTAACACATTACCATTTACTTTCCTTTAATTAAATACATTTTTGATAAATAATATAAAATAAAAAAACTATTTAGAAATCTCTTAAGGAAATTTTTACTATGACAGTATTAAAATTTGCTCCAAGTATTGAAAAAACTGCCATTGCTATAAAACCCAAGAATATTTTTTTAAATTCAATTTAAAATACTTGTTCTTAATGCAAACCAACGTAAAATCTATTGTGATAATTAGAGAGAGAGAGAGAGAGAGGTGTGTGCGTGTATATGAATTGTATTATTATCACTAGTGGCAGGGATAAGAAAATTTCTACATATCAGAAATAGAGATTAATTTTTTTAATATTACTAAAAAATACAGAATTCAAAAATTTTTCTTGATTTAATAATTTAGCTTTGCAATAAATTTAACTAAAATTTTTTTTCCATTTTAAAGAAATTAGATATTTCATATAACAAATTAGCATTTACATTATTTGAAAAAATTGAAATTAAAATTATATAAAATATATAATATATTAGGCTAGATATAAAAAAAGCTATGTCAAAAGAGGAAATAAAATAAAACTCATATCAAAATTAGGTCAAACCTTTAAATTGCATAAAATATATAACTAATAAAAAATGATCAATTATTGATATTCTTAAATTCAAAATATTTGAAACATTTGGTTTAACTTTTTGTAAATTTATCCGGAATTTTAGTTTAGCTTTTTTTGGGGAAGGAGTTTATCTTGTTTTACATGTTTCAGTTGTCCTTTTTGGATTTGCAATAAGGGCCACCTTGACTACACCAATTTCACCTAAAGGGTTATTAAGTAATTATTTCTTAAAAAGAGTAGCAAAATATTAAAATATCCAACTTAACTTTAAAAGTATAGTCTATTTCTCTATTCTTTAAGTGTAATAAATAAATCTAAGTTTTTAATTGTCATTTTAATTAAGAAAATTAAAGACTATCTAAGACAGTGCATAATGTGGAAAAATACACAAGCCATTGCCTTGTTTTGTTTATTCTGCGAGTAAAAACTGTCTTACAGTTGAAAACCAAGGGATGCAAGTACAAGTCCTTTAGTTTTCTACAGTCTGATCCAAAGGAATACAAGCACTCTATTTGGGACTTGCGTATGCAAATGGAGGTGAATATCAGCCTGAGCCTTCGTTTCTGTTGGGAAGGATCGGGATTTCTGCCAGGATTTTTACCCGACTGCGGAAATTTTACCATCTGATATATTCTTATGCCGCATTGGTGGTTATAAATAACCTATCCCATCTTTTAACTTCCTTCTTTTTTGGCCTTGTTTTTCCTGAAAAATCAGTGCAAAGTAAAATATAGAAGCAATTAAGAGAAAAAATGATTCTTGCTTGAGAGGAGACCTGATATTTTGGAACTCAGAATGTTAGTCTTAGCTTGGGAAACTCGTAGTTGTCATTAACATATGTTCATCAGATATGAGCGAGCCTTCAGTGTTCATTTTAATTTTAATCTATTTTTGTTTTGGGTATTACCAATTACTTGTACTATTCTATTTAAGATCAATTTTTTAAAATCCCTGGCCTACCTGAAGAAGACTCTATCCTGATAAAATAGTATAATAGGAAAAAAGTTAGTTCTTTCCATAGATCCAGATATAACTCGGAGTCGCAATGTATATTCATTTCAAAATTTTGTCTCAACTTTGTTTTAGAGTTTATAAGTGAGATATAACTGGGGAGATCAATTAGTGTAAGGAGAAAAAGAAAACTAGCCGCTTTTCTCAGGTCACTTTACACCACTTTATTTGGAAAATATTTCGGCCAGCATTACCATCGTGCCATAATCTATAATATAAAATGCAAGCAAAATTTACAAAATTATGTATTAATAAACCAATTTTCATTATGCTTACTTGATAATTTTAGTGAACCTCCATCCGTTAGGTATATATATTGTTTTAGAGTGTTTCGGGGCTCCTAGAAACTGGGAAACGATCCATAGGGAGGGGGGGAGATGATCACCCCATAATCACAGAAACCTTTAAAAAAAGGGGATAAAATAAATTATTTTCTGAATGCGTCCCTGATTATGACCTTATAATAATTTGAAATAATAGAGTTTACCCATTTCGGTTCCAAAATCTGTTTGATTTATTTGTTTTTGTTTATTAGTGCTAATAACTTAAAAAATTTCAGGAGGGGAGGGGGGAATTTGACTTAAATTCCTAGAGTTATCACAGGAACTTCAGGCAAAACCTCTGTTTGTCCTCCTACGTCAATGTATAATAGAAAAATGTATTATTATTGATCTAAGGTGCGGATTTAGAGATTCGTCAAAATCACAAAGGATCTCAAAACACATTTAAGCTCAAAAAAATCTCACACAAATTTTATTGATGTTTTTAGTGCAGGGATTAGCATACCTATACTATCTAAAGGTGTTTGGGTTGAACCCCAGAAAGCTTACGGTCCTATCCTACAAATCATTAACTCACAAAAATTAATATTCTTTTAATTTGAACCGGTAGGCCTGACGGAGAGTAGAACAGTCACCAAGATCTTGAAAGCAAGACCAAGCGCTGAATTCTTGATGGCTTGCCTTTGAGGAAAAAGACTATTTACTAATTTTCCTTTACAAATAATTGTATTTTCATAGTCATAATAGCCTCAGCAACCGAAAATGGCTTAAAATTAAAATTTAAAAAAAATCTTACATTGATTTTGTTGTCATAATTCAGCGCAATTAAATTAATAAGTCTTTCAAATGAAAGTGATTTAAAGAATTTCGAATTTAAGTGTCATTCGGATCTATTAGAATTAATTAAATCATGGCTTATTACTTTTAGAAATTTTAGTCCCATTTTACCCTGTGCTATTTTAATAGCAATTCCAATATTTTGATAAGAAAATTCTCTATTGATTTTTGCATTGGAAAATGTAATAAATCTTGATGTCTTGAAATGGAGTGTTCTTTAAGAGGAGCCTTTTTCTCCGATATTCATCGATGTTTGATTCTAATGACTGATGAGAAGGATTTCCGGTTACTGCGAGTGCGCAGTATACTCCTCCTAGGTCGATCCATTTCATCCATTTCGTGGAGTTGGTCAGAATCATTAAGAGTTCTCTCTCTAAAGGAACATTCCAATAAACACTTGAATTAAGCATATTTCTATTTGTGATTTGGATATTACCCAAAAGGTAGGGTTAGTTTACACTTGTTTAATAGCTACTACCATCTTTTTTTTTATAAATTGAGAATTCCCAAATACTATTGTGTAATCGGAAGAAAATTTATTTAACCTTGAAAGGGCTCTCAGATATAAGAAAAGATTTTTCGAATTTATTTTATAAAATATTACAACAATAGCATCATAATTTAAATTATTAATTAATTTTTTATATCTCTTCGGCTTAAGTGTCCTTAAGATAATATCATTACATTTTTAATGACGATAACTTATTTGGTGACTACGGGCGTACTTACTATTAGTACTCGGGTTCACCCATCCTTTAGATTGGGACTTATTAAAATAATAATAAAATATAATTTCGTTGTCCATTTTTTTAAAATTCTTTTCTAGATATTTTACTTGAATTTTAGCTAAAAACCTTAATAATATTTTACCACCATTTGAATAATACCTTCTGATGATGATATAAGATTTACTTCTTTTGGAATTTCAAAATGTATGAAAATAAAAGAATAAAGAGGCGTATATAAAAAATTTTATTCAGAAAAAGATATAAATGGCTAGCTAAATTTTTTTAGGATCTATATTGCAGAGCCTTTTTCCTCCTGGGTGCTACTATTTTACTTTAATATTTATCTATTTATCTATTATTAGAAGGAAAAAGAACCCACGAACCAGCTTAAGGGTGGGGAGTCCTTAATGGCTCGAATTTAAGGTTTATTATAAGGTTCTGCTTCGCATATGTAGGTATGTAGGTGGATATATTGTAACTCAGGTATTTGGGAGAGTAACTGCTTCTGCATCTCAAACAGGGAGATAGAGAGAATAGCAAAAACAAAAAAATTTCTTTAAAAAGAATTTAATTATTTATCATTTGTTTACTAAAAAAAATCAATAATTGGTTTTAAAATGGTTGATATTATTTAAAGTAAAGAAATATATTTCTTTATTATAGGTCTATAAAATAATTTTAAAAAAATAGTTATTTATATAAATAGTAATACCGGTATTTGAATTATTTTCTTATATTATTAAACATATTAGGCAATTATTTATATATAGAAATAAGAAAATAATTTTGATTATTCTATGAAGAAAAACAAAAGCATAAACAATTTAAATTAAATAAGTAACAAATATTTTTTTTATTTAAATATTAAAATTAAGGGGGTAGGGATTATACCTTTACAATATGTATTAAAGTCAACTCCCCTAGCTTTTTCCTCTCAATTTTTCGTTCCCGAAATTTATTCTTTAGTTTTAGAGATGTTATGTTGCTCTTTCCCTTACAACCCAACCCCAACCTTGTCTAATCAATTTCTCAATTTTTTTTGTCTTTTTTCCATACAGATATATTATTATTCTAAAGTTTATATATTGAGCCAAATATACTATTAAATCTTGCCCCTCTGTTCTCCCTGAATAATTCTTCTCTGCTCGTCCTAGTTCTATTTTTTCTATTTCTATTATATTCTATTTCTACTATATATTACTCGTCTTTATTAGAAATCATTATTAGAAAATATTTTGAAAGAAAAAATTGCTTTTTTTTTTTAAATTCTTATAGCGCATTTTAATTTTTTATAATCTCCAATTTTCATACAGATTAATATATTTGAAATAGGTGGTAGCTGCAAACAAGGCCCTTTGAGGCTGAAGGACTCAGTCAATATATCGTTTAAGATAACAATATAATCGAGATTGTGTTTATTGACCATATCGCCTTGCGGACTTTTTATAGGGCGCTTCGGTGTAAGGGTGATCATCACACAATGTAAGATTCCAATTCAAGCCCTAGAAGTGCCATTTTATCTCCAATCAACACAATCATCTCGCACATATATTGTTTATTATCTTGATGATTTCATAATACCGTACCTAATTTTATTTTTAATTTCTTCTAGGATTTTCCCTATCATATAATAAATAAATAAATAACAAAACTATCCTAAAATATACAAAATTTTTTAATTTAATTATTTAAATAACCTCAATTGCTATTTTCATTTTAGTATAACAATGCGGGAATGATTTATGATAAATTAGATACCGCAATATTTAGTCTCAAGATTTCAGGAAATCTTCATCAATTTTCTTTTCCTCTTCCTATTTTATATTTAAAATATTTTCTAAAATTATAATAGTCAATCAAGAAACTTTTTTTTACACAGGAAATATTACCCTAAAGTATTAAACTAAAAAAACTTCCTTTCATATTTCTCAAAAAATCTAACTTGTAAAGTAATATTTTTCTTATTTTAACTCTTTTTACTTACTAGATCTAATAATGACCTCTGATATATTATTATATATACTTATCTATAATTTAATTATTATATTTATTTTATTTTTTATTATTTTTTTTTGAAAATTACAAAAATAAAATAAAAAATGGTTAAATAGTATCCTTGGCATCTTGGACGTAGTGTACATGGACGTATCCAGAAAATTTTTTTAATAAGTTTTTAATAAGGGGGGGGGGGGTAGCGGAACAATAGACTTACCTGTCAACCACAAATTCCTAAATCTCTCTTGGCCTCTATCCCCTAATAATAATAAACATAATCTGTAATTTATTTAGATTTTAAATGATAATTTTTTTTTTAGCTAGCGAAGAGGATGTCGTCACATTCATGTGGACACCACCCACGGTGACAACTCTAAAATCATAATGTATGATATTCAGAAGAAATCATTATGTCCTCGGTTAGTCGACTATCTAGCCATTGTCGGAGTGCGCCAATCGAGTGGTGGAGGTGGCGTCCAAAATCCTGAATTACTCTGTCGCTATCCACCGGATGACCATAAAGACTTTCCTCTTCCACTTGATATGGTTTATTTTTGTCAACCTGAAGGCTGTGTAAGTGTGGGCCCTAAAAGAACTGCTCTACGTGAAGCTGCATCTTTCGTCTTCACATTAACTGAGAAAGATTCGGGTGTGTAGATTATTAATAATTATTTTTTTTATTGTCATAAAAATTTTCAAAAGACAAATTAAATATGTCCGTTATTATCAATGGTTTCAGCTACTCATAAAAGGTCTTAAAATCACCCGATGACCATTTATATATAAGGAGAGAAGGAGAATGGGGGATAAATAGATCATTTTTCCAGATAAAATAAGTTTAAATTTTCAGATTTTTTTAAGAATTAGGGCTTGAATTTTACGGTTCTATATTTACACCTCACACTATTTCATAACTTAGTCACATTATGTGAAATAGGATGAGGATTTAATATAACTTGATCTAAATGAATAATTTTGCTCTACATATAATGAAACAATAAATAACTAATTACACAATTAGATCAAATAATTTTTTACAATAATAAAATTATTATAACTATTTAAATTTAATTATAAGGGGTTTAGGTTTTTGAAATTAGGCTTGAAAGATGTAATTATACTGGTGCCATTCTCAGAATAGTGTATGGAAAAAAATCATCTAACTTTAACTGTTTTAAAATGGGGATAAGATTTTTGAATTAGCTGTAGAATAGCTCAGTTTTTTTTTTTTCAAAACTTGACCAAGACCCAGACCAAGACACCTGTGTTTAGTTTTTAAGAAATAATTTTTAGCATTTTTTTTATTTTAGGCAAAACGCGATATGGAATCTGTGTTAATTTCTATCGACCAGTTGAAAGAGGGCCAGGGATACCCGGCACTGGCCCTACAGGAAACAGACGAAATGATCGACGATCATCCACATTTCGACGTGAATCTTGGCGAAAATCAATGGAAAAATCAAGTGATAGCGCCTTCAGCAGGTAGTGGCTGAATCCAACTATTTTATAATTATTTCTACTCAAATATTTAATGTTTCCCAATATCTGTTAGCGACTACAGGAGCAGCAATGTGGCACCTTCCGATTCTGAACGCGAAGGTGGCCCAAGACGAGATTCCGATGCTCTTGTTGGACCTCGGCTAATGGTCGGTTGTGCTGGCGGCGATAGTGAATCTGGAGGCTCTCATAGTCCTTCGCCAAGAGCTACTCGTAGAAGACAAGTAGGATATATTAATACAAATTTATTTATTTATTTAAATAATTTAAAATGTATTATTATTTTTTATGATCATTTTTAGAGAGTTCGAAGCCATTCATTGACATCTCTATGTCTTCTTTCTCATCACCCGTTTTTTTCTCTTTTTCGTGAAAGCCTTTTTGTATTAAAAAAACTCATCGATGCCTGCAACGAAACTACTTCCCCTAAACGAGTAGGAGCTTCCCGACAACTAGTAAGGTATAGATAGAGATTTTTAAAATCCATGTTTATTAAAAACCTAATGAATTTTATTTAAGTATTTGATCTCTTAACATTATTTGAAATTATTTTATTTTCAGGGATACTGTTTGGTCAGTTTTAACAGGAAAAGCACATGATGCCACTCCTTCAATTGTTCTTCATGATGTCAGGGAAATTGAAACTTGGATATTACGTCTTTTAAGTGCTCCTGTTCCTGTCCCTGGTCAAACCCGAGTGGAAGTGAGTATTTTAAATTAAAATATATAATATAGGGTATGAATAATATTTAGTTAATTAAATAACTCATATAATTTTTTGAACACATAGTTCTTAGACAAAGCTTGGTTTGTCTTCCTCCTATGGGTCATCTGGTTTAAGAAACAGAAATTAGCTAATATAAACCTGTAAAGATACTAATAAATATTTATCCATTCATCATAACCAAATTACCCGAATATTATTAATATATAATAGCTGAATTTTTTTTCCATTTTTCAAAATATAATTTGTTTACAGAATCTTTCTCTAATCCTTTCCAGGTGGAATTACTTTCAAGTGCAACTCATCCACCAATGGTTTTTGCCTTACCGGATCACACACGATTTTCCCTTGTAGATTTTCCACTTCATTTACCATTGGAACTTCTTGGAGTGGAAAGTTGTATCCGTGTATTAACTTTAATTTTATTGGAGAATAAGTTGGTTCTTCAATCTAGAGACTATAATGCACTCAGTATGAGTGTAATGGCGTTAGTGACACTCATTTACCCTCTTGAATATATGTTCCCGGTGATACCATTGTTGCCTACTTGTATGGCGTGTGCTGAACAATTACTTCTTGCACCCACACCATTTGTTATTGGTTGCCCTGCAAGCTTCTTACTTTATAAAAAGAATTTCAGGTATTTTTTTTATAATAATAAGAAAAATATAGTCAATTCCCTTCTATTTATGTGCATAAGCAGCCCAGGGGAAGGTTCATCCTTGACAAATATCTTTCTAGCTGACAAAATTTAAGTCGAAGTCATATAAATCATTAATAAAAAATAGGCACGATATTGCATCAATATTAAATTCACATACTAACAATTATATTTACTTATAGAATACTTTGTAATCCTCGAGTTCTGAACAAACCATATTTGTTTCTCTTTAAGCATTTTAAAGAAAATTTTTTTTTTTTTTAAATTTCAATTTTAAGTCACTTTCGGCTGCTGAGGACATTTTGACTTTAAATGTACATATATGTGATTAGAAAAATTGGTACCGATGGCTTCCGGCGGACGTTTAACCCTCTTGTTTCTCGGAGGGCACCTATCCGAGATTCAGCAGTGCTTAACCTTACTTATTGACACTGATCTCGGTGGCTGTGCCTCTTCTCTCCAGCCAGGCCCGCCGGCTTTAAAGAAATTTATAAACTTTAAATTTTCCCATATTAATATATAATAATATATAATTATTTTTATGACCGGTGAGGCCAGTGGAATTCTCAATAATACTAATTATAAAAAATTCTTTAAAACTGTAATTTTATTTAATCTTTCTTGAAATTTGAGTTTTTAGGCTCTAGAAGGGTCCCCTTTATAGGTCTTATTACATACCGATTCCGATTTCCACTGATTGAAACATGCGCAAGACGTTTTTTTTTTTACCATCAATAACAGCGCATGCGTCTGACAGTTTCAATCTATAGGAATATGCCCTTGGAATAAATCGAATTAATTTTAACACCCCACTGAACAATCACGAACGACAATGTAACGAAACTATTAAAAAAAAGTCCCCACTCCATTGTTATGTGATTATTAATATTGAAAACCTATAAAGCCAATGTGATGTACCGAAGTTCCCAGCTATTCTCAAAGGAATTTATTTTTTAAACCCTTTAAACACCTGAAGCAAGAATAGACTAACTAATTCCTATAATAATTACGATTAGCTTTACCCAGACAATTTAATTTATACCGTTTGGTTCAAATATAAATTATGATATAAATGAACTATTGAAAGCCCATATCAAATGGCTTCAAATACTAGATTAAAAGAATATTAAAATAATATTTGGAAATATGGCGCCTTATGCCTATAAAATTGATGCCATAACTATTAATTTCACTAGGTTGATTTTATTCCCCTTAAATTACGATTCATTTATTTATTTATTAATGAAATGAAATTTTTAAAATATTCATTCCACTTTTACTTTCTCTAACAAATATATGAAATAAATACATTTAAGAAATATTTTTTTTATTAAAAAACAATTTCATAATCAGATATTAAAACAATATAAAGAGAAACCACTCAGGTATTTGATAACCATCTCGTTTGTATTTTAAAATGGATAATTGCGAATTGACTATATTTATTCATTTAATTCTTAACTAGTCAAAATTTCCTCAACTTATCATAATTAATATAGACTTCCAGATGATATTTGGCTTGTTGATCTTGACTCAAATAAAATTACACCGCCTTCAGGAAATTCGGAAGATTTACCTCCATTACCAGAACCTGAAGGAACTGTACTTAAAAATCATCTTAAACAGGTAGGTAGAAAATAACCTTGATAATTTTTGTTTAAATCTTGACAAAATTAGTCTTTAAACATGGTTCTTATTTTGCTGATAATTTCTGAAATATTTCAACATTTTTTGTTAAAAGTTGATTTTTTCTTTAATAGAATAGTATTAAAATTAAACGTGATAATTATTATTTATAATTTTCTGACTTGTCTTTTTAAGAAAGAATAATAATATTTTTAAGAAATAATAATAAAAGGTTAGCAAGTTATTGCTATTTCACTATTATATATATATTTTTCTTTCATTATTTGTATAAATATTTTATAATCAAATTTATTTTTGAATCATCCAACTAAAATATATGATAAACATTATAGCTAGCACATTCAGACTGACAGATAATAAAAAATAGTCTATTAAATTGTATTTTTTTTTTTAAATTTATGTTCACAATGAAATTTTTTTTTAATTTTTAGCAAGAAATTTACTTAAATTTTTTTAAAATAAATATAGAAATTTAGTAATTAATAAAACATTCACAAACTTAAAAATACAATTAGACTTTTAGATATAGACTAAAATTTGATGAAATTAAGCAAAAAAATAAAATATTTTATTTAAAATTAATTAAATTAATTAACACAAACTATAAACAACAACTATAATCAATAAATAAAGTATATGCTATACTAGGTTATATAGAAACATTAAACTTAAAAAAAAAAAAAATGCTATACTAGGGACGAATTCAAGAAATAATCTTCAATGGTAGAGATCAAACAAAAAAATTGCTCTTCTCGACTAGTGTTCTATTTTCCTTGGTTTTGAGAAGGAGGGGGGGTCAATTTCCTGTTATTAAGCAATAATTAAAAATAACATTAAAAAACAAAAAATAATATACCTTTTCATTTTATTATTTTATTTTTGACATAAATAAATTCCTTTAAATTTTTCTAATAACTTTTATCTATAGCTATATATTGCTAAAATTTATTAGAAATTTTCAAGACTAATTTTGATCATTTTTCATTTAGATGCCATCATTACTTTAACTTCTCATCTTATCTTTACCTCCTTTTTCCTTCACTTAGGCCATGCATCTAATGGATCAAGTTGGACCGGCAGTAACTATCTTTTATTTATATTTCCTTTTTACGCTGTTTCTATATTTTCTTTGAACATCTTTTTCTCTGATGGAATTGCTTATGCACCTCGGGGCGATATTTGGCTCAAAATTTTATTTATTTTTAAAAAGAATTTTAGAAAAATTTTTAGTTAATTCAAAAGAAATGAATAATTATATATTATTTTCATATATTATTGTTTTTTATTTCATTCTAATTCTCTCTAGTGACTCTTGATCTGAAAATAATTATTTGATTGAAAAAAATTTCGCCCTGAAATTTTTATGAGAGAGTGATCAGAATGTGAAATTGTTTGGTTATTTGTTATATACTATATGTAAGACAGATATAAAAATATCTTCCTTATAGCCTATATGTTATAGGACGGACCGGCTGAGGTTTCGTTTTGGCCCCAAACTACGCCCCAATTACCAACCGCGTGTTTTGTTTTATAATATATGCAAATATAATAGGATCCTGTAATAGTTTTTTTCTTCCAGTCAATCTTAATATATGTTCCAGGAGTCAATACAAGAGCAAGATGCTCAGCCACATGTATTTTATGAGTATCAAACGGACCCTTAGAGGTTCGTCAGTGACATTTAATTCTAAAAAAAATATGTTCTTGAGGATTTCTTCCAAGATCCTATAAATATAACAACCACAAAAGTTCAAGAATTAATCATGTTAAAAATTATAATCACCCCTGTCCCTTGGTGCAAAGGTAGAGGTCTCGCCTCAAATCGAATCAAAGATCAGTGGTTCGCTTTCCTCCCTAAGGGACAAAAGTTTATTTATATTATATTGGCTATCAAATAATATAAATAAATAAGGAGGGAGTCTAAATGGTCTCAGATACCGGAAAAGACTAAAAAATTATTTATAATCTTGGAAAGTCGGCCTTTATTTTGAACAAGAGCTTGTAGTATAGAAGTGTAGAATCTAGCATAGCATCCGGATACATGTACAACCCCATTTTTTGAAAACTAATATATACTTATATATGTAACAATATTTTTATTTGAACTTTTTCTGTTCGTAAGATTTCGTTTTAAACTTTTTCAAGTTTTTAAATCTTTATCACCAAATTTTATTTGTTGCTAATTCAAATATTTGTTTAGCGCATATATATAGTATGTATTGGATATAATATGATAAAATAATCAATAATTTTATTAGATTTTGCATTTTTCTATGTGGCAGCTCTTTATTTGACACCCCCTCACCCATTTCACCCACCCCTCTCCCTAAAGCCACTATTATTTTCAGGATCACAACTTTTCTTCATATGATCTTCTTTTCACTCTCTTTTCTTGCACAATATGCCGTATAGTTTGGCCGCCTTCATTTCATTTTCTATAAACATGAATAATTAAAAAATACTATTTTAAAATTAAATTTTAATTTTTTTTATAAAATGACTAATGAGAGATTTTGTAAAAACATGAAAACAATTTCCAACCTTATTTTGATAGCAACCAACGATTCAATTAAAGTAAATTTTTTAAAATAATTTCATTGTTAAAGCCAAAACCATTCGGCAAATAGTCGTTGCTCTTTATGCATGATATTTATATTTAAGTAAATTTTTGGTACACATTTGGTTATATATTTCAGTTTATTTTGTAATCTATCAAGAAGTAGGTATTTTTATTCTAAAATCTTGTTCCATTATTGAATATTAGAATTAAAAATAAAAAAAATTATTAAATATTTTATTTTGAAAGTAATAAAGCCTTTTTTTGAAAGAGTGACTTTAGTTTTCATATTTTGATCTTGTTTATGAATGCTTCATATTTTCAAAATGAAATATTTTTATGTTTAATTAATTGGTATTAATTTTTTTTATTAATTAGGCATTAGCCAGCATGTCTGCTGCTGCAGCAGCGGCAGCTCCTCCGCCTCCAGTTCCTCCAAGACGAGATAGTGTTTCTCATCGTTCTTCCCCTCTTCCAACGCGACGAGATTCAATGATGTCAGCCACTAGTGTCGGAAGTGGTGGAATGGCTAGTCATGGGATTCCCATTCAGCCTCAACCACAACCACCTCCAGCTGCAGGATTTAATCCTTTTATTTATGGCAATGATGTGGATTCAGTAGATGTCGCCACTCGGGTTGCAATGGTTAGGAAAAAATTAAAAATTGAATTAATTAAAATAAGAAATGCTCTTCGCCAGTAGTTCTCCTCGGGGTTATGCTATTTGCAACAGTTCTACGAGACCAGACTCAATTTCATAATCACTTAAAATTAATTTGTTTCAAAATTATTTTAAAAAATCCCTTTCATATATACAGGGTGGCATTAGAATCTGGACAAAATTGTTTTTGAAGTTCCTGCTATATTTGAATTCAGGGGTAGGCGCTAATTGGCGCTTAAGTTAGCTAGATATGTCAGTGAGACTTTCATAACCCCAAAATGGCCGAGTTTGTCAACCAAGCATGGAGTACCGTAAAAGAGCGGCGATTATAGAAAGCCTTCGTAATGGAAGAACGCTCAGCGAAATTATTAAATTCTTCGGGTATCCAAGATCGACTGAATATGACGTTGTGAAGAGATACACAGTCTCAAGGAGGGCTCTTCCACTCCGGCGAGGAAGGTTAGGCAGAAATCAACAAGGACTCCAGAGATCATCATCTGAAGAGTTCAAGACATGATTTTGAAAGATCCGGGGACCTCGCTTCGGAAATTGGCCTCCGTCTTGAGGGTGAGCTTAACAATCGTCCGTCGAATCGCTCAAGATGATCTCAGATATATCCTCCTACATCCTCAAGGTCTGCCAAATGCTCTCCGGAGCCGCCAAGCTCAAAAGAATTAGCCACTGCAAGTTGCTTTTGTCCTCATTAAAACACCAAGTTGCTGGTCGCATTAAGTTTTTCTCTGATAAAAAAATGTTCACCGTGGATGACAAAGTGAACCCAAGGAACGATCGTTGATTCACCCACAACCCCAAGGACGTCCCTGTGGTGGGCAAGACCAAGTTTCCATGTCCTAAGCGTCGACTAAAGTGAGGGCGATGTCATGCCGCCGTATTTCTTCCAGAAGGGCGAAAAGGTCACGAAGGAGGTTTATTTATAGGACTTGAGGACAGTGGATGGAGACTGTGGCCTCTAGGAGCTATAAACAAGAGGGATCACCCGCTCACACGAGCCATTTAGTGCAATATTAACTCTCTGACAACGTTGACATGTTTTGGTCGAAGGACTTTTGGCCTTCTAACAATCCCGACCTAAACCCTCTGGACTATTATGTGTGGAGCCTAATTGAGAGACAAAACAACAAGTCTAGGCACCAACGTCAACTCCCTCCGGGCCGCTATCGAGGCAGAGTTCACGGCCATGAACCGCGATCAGTTGAAATCAGCTTGCTCGCGCTTTAGGGCAAGGATCGAGGAGGTAATAGAGGCGCAGGGTGGCTATATAGAATGAAAGTTCTCAGCAAGGATTCTTTAAATTAGATATATCAGCATTTTTGGTAACTTTGTATATTGGCTTAAATAAACAACTTTTTGCATAAAAAATTTGCCCCGATTTTAACGGCGCACCCTGTATATATTCAATATTATAATTCGAAAATGTATGCCATGACAGGCTGCTGATTGCGCTGTCGCGACATGATGACGTTGCAATCATAGGCTGGGAGCAGAGTTTGACATTTATTTATAAAAGAGAGGTTAGGTTAACTAATAAAAAAAAAAAAGGAAAAATATATCGAAGATGTACTGGTATAAAGATAATTTTATAATTTGTAAATTATTAATTATTCTTATGGGCACACTTTCAAAAAATTTTTTGTTATTACCTCTAGTTACTTGTAATATAAAGTCCTAGATCATATGGAGTATCAAATATTCATTTTTAATTGTCCACCAAACGTCTTTGCTGACCCACTTGGAGAAAAGACTACACTTTAAGAACCACTAGCATCCACTTTTTTTTTTTTGTAATTTCAGGTGAGGTTTTTCAACTCTCAAAATCTTTTGGCCAACTTTAGTGAACATACACGAACGCTACGATTATATCCAAGACCAGTAGTGGCATTTCAAATCAATAGTTTCCTACGATCTCGACCACGAACTTCACATTTTTTAAATCGATTTGCGAGAACTCAAGCTGTCGAATTTTTAGCTGAATGGTCATTAACACCAACGAATGTTGCCTTCTTACGTGTACAGACTGGTGTTTTTGACCCGGCCCAGGTAATTTTAATCAATTTTTTTAAATTAACCATATTAAGATCCCATAACTCATTTAATTTATTTCTTTTATTTTCCATTTATATTTAGTTTGTTTTTATAAAATAATAATAATTTTCCTTTCCTAGGTGGGTGATAAACCTCGTTGGTATGCACATACTTTGGAACCGATTCGTTTTTCGGTATGGGACGAATCATCTTCATTAAGTGGCGCATTACGAGCCCTCGCCCATCATGAGTTACAACCTACTGATGAGAGTGGCTCTGATAGTGAAGCAGCTGATAGCACCTCCTCTTCTTATTCTTCTCTAAGTGATTTTGTATCTGAGATGGTCTCATCCGATCTCTCTCCAAGTTTTCATGTGAGTTAGAAAAATTCTCTAATCAAATTTAAATACTATATTATTATTTTGTCTTTTGTTTTGTGGCGTTGTAATCAATCGAGATTTGTTATTCATTGGATGTTAGTAATTAATATACAGCATTTAGCCCCTTTCCACTCCAAAAATATGTTATATTTATGAAATTTAAAAGTCATCAATAGAAAAAAAAGTTTGGGATTCTTTCAAAGCCACTAATTCATAATTTTATTTCCTATTTACTTGACAAGATCTAACTCTTCATATTCCTAAAGAAAGACTGAGAGATAGATTGTTTAATATTCATTTCCCAAATGGCGCACTCCATCCTAAAATCCCTGCTTGAGCCCCTCCCCGAATGAATTTTTCATTTTACTTTTTTATATTACAATATTATAAAACTATTTCTTTGGCCGCCCGGCGCCTGGGCCCACTTAACACTTAATTATATTGATTAATTATAGTCCCTTTTATTTGCTGCATATAAACATTTTTACAAAATTTGCCTCTTCAGTCAGTTAAGACAGTTAATATGAATAGAAGTTTAAAAAAATTTTTGCTTTTTATATATAGGCCTAGGATGCCTGGCTAAAGAGGACCTTTTCCCTTCTCAAATTTTATATAAATAAAATTTCCACTTCCCAATTCCCTTGGACAGAACAACAATCCAAGATATATGTCCCCTTTGTTTTTCTAAATATCTGGGAAAGATAGTTAGGGACGCATTCAGGGGAGAGAAACTAGGGTGGCTACCACACCCGATCTCATCCCCCAAGCCGAAAAAAACACATTTTTAATAATAGAGAAAAATAGAAAAATAATAAATTTAAATTAAATTTATAATAAGAACCACTTGCAAAACAAATCTAAAAATCATATAAGAAAAAATTTTTTTCGGCTCTCCCCATACGAAAATTTTAACTACGCTCCTGCCGAGAGTATTTGCAAATTAATAATTATTAATAAACTTCGAAATCAGAAATTTTTTATTTTCTTACTGTATATTATTTCTGATATTTATTTAATAAGTTATTTATTATTTTTCTTAGGCTGCGACACCTTATCAAGACCGAGGGAGTGAACACAGTTTAAGCTCAGGACTAGATCATAAGACAGTATATAAGCCGCCCACAGGTCTTCATTTACCCGGAGGTCTTGTTGCACCTATAGATGATGAAGCTTTAGATGAAACTGGTGGCGCTGCTGGGGGTGAATCAACATCATCTAGTAGAAGTGATCTTTCATCACCGAGTTTTGCCAGGGACCCATCAGAAATTTTACCAATAAGAACGGATGCCTTGGTAAATGAATATACACTGATTACTCAATTTTTTCACCTAACAATTTAAAAAGGATTTCATATTACCAAAATGTATAAATATTGATATTAAGATTATTTTGAATGATTATATATCAAATTTTAATCACATTTTGTACATTTTGATAAACATCATCAAACTATATTCAGTTTATATACCATTTTTAACGCCCCATGTAGTTGTATGGTTATAATCATCTTAATCTGGATTATAAATCAACTGATTATTTTAATATTTAATTAATTTCAGGACAAAGATGAACCTGGAGGAGAATCATCTAATTCAGCGTCTACAACCCCAAAGACAACAGTTTCAGCGACACCATCTCTTTCTGAAGTTCCAAAACGAGTATCAACTCCCCCAATGGGTCAAGTTCTTGCAAGAGCTGGAAGTGTAGGAAGTGGAGGGAGCAGCGGAAGTTTTGGAGGAGGAGTCCAACGTCAGGGGAGCCAAACTTCTCTTCTCGAACAACTTGCTGTCTCCGCAAAAGAACTCGTACGAGAGACAACTCGTCAAAGCTCTCAGGACGGCATCCTTGCGCACATGGATAAGGTGAGATTTCTTTTAAAAAATATTCTATCATTCTATAATCAAATCAATATAAACTCATATATCTTATATATAATTTGATTAAATAATTATTTTCTGGGTAAATTTTGTTTTTACTTAAAGTCATAATTTTTCTCCTTTATAAAATAAATGAAACTATTTACATGTCAAATGAAAATTATGAAATCTCTTAAGTTCTTTTTAACTAGTAGCTTTCTTTCATTTATTATATTCAATTATGTTTAAGATTAAATTATATAATATTAATTAATATTATTTTTGATTAAATTCGTTTAGTTTGATTATTCTTTTTTTTAATTAACCAATTTAAATACTATAGGTGGATCAAATTAAACTGACCTAAATTTTTAATTTTTTATTTCAGTATTATTTTACATTTCTCATTTTCAACGAATCGGAAATTTTTTATCTCTATCGATATAGAAATCGATCGCATGTATAGTTAATAAACCAAGAACTACACGTTTGTTTTTTTAACTTCGTCATTCTTTATTAGCCTAGAATGTAAGGGTGAATTCAAGTCTTACAAAGTCAAGGAGGACAAGTAAAAAGTGACGACAATAATCTTCAGGCCCACAGATAGCTACAGACGTTTCATCCTTTATTTTACAAGAGAACAATAAAAACATTTTCTTTCTTTTCGCTGGAAAAAATAATAGAAAAATTTCAAATTATGGAAAATGAGAAAAAAAATTTATAAATAATCTTACAATAAAAAATTACAAATTAATGTTGGTTTAATTAAGATACATCCGCGTAATTTTATTTTCATTCCTTTTTTCATTTTAATAATTATTCAAATTATAGCTAGATCCATATTTAAATTTAAATATATAGGCCTATTAAAAATTTGATTTGACATTAGCTTATCATAATTTAAAAATTTCCTATTTTATTTACTACTACTCTTTTAATTATTTTTTTTTTAAATATATTTTTGCAATTTTTTATTTTATATTCTTTTTATCTCTTCACAGATTTCTGAAAGATCAGACTCTCGTAGACCAAGACATGTAAACCTTATTTAATTTTTCGGCATGGCTTTATTTTGAAATGAATTTAAAGGGGAGTAGAATCAAATTTGGGCACCATTACATTTACACTATTTGAAAAAGCTGCTTATTAAAAATACATTTTTTTCTTTATAAAGAAAAAAAATTAGTTATTTCACTCAGACAACTCGCACAAAGAATAATAATTAGTAAAATCAATAAATAAATTCGGAAATATTTATGTGTGATTTAGATTTCACTTCAATGCCCAAATTTGCACAAGTAGATCAAGCATAATAAATTTTAAAATGCTTTGTAGAAATTTTGAATCAGCTAGTTATTATACAAAAAAAAAAAAAATCGAACAATTTAGAGGGCTTGAAAAAATTATTTTTTTATATCTAAACATATTTTAATAAAATCATTAACATATCTTTATATAGGACTGAGATGGGCAACCTTTTTTATGCAAGAACAATATTTAAAAACTTTATACACGGGCCACACAAAAGAAAAAGGAAACAAAACTAAAAAATAATAAACTTCCTCTTTTGTGATATAAATCACAATGATGTATTTAATAATTGAATAAATAAATAAGAGGGGTTAATAATTTAAGTGAAAGAAAGTATAGGAAAATTTTTTATAGGTACATATCTTATATTTCTTAATCACTAGATACGGAAAAGTCTCTCACCTCTTCTCTAGGTTACTTTGAGTTCCCAAAATTCGTTTTAGTTGTCAAAATAATTTAATTAAATTGAGAAAAAAGGACAAACAAATTAAAATATTTCACTGGCATTTTTTATTTGTTACATTTTTCAAAGGTTTCAAAATCAAGTCCATTTAAAAAAAAAAACGATCAAATTTTAATCAACCCCACCATTGTCCTTCCTACAAGAAATGTCTTTACCACACCTCTCTAATCACATACACACAGGGGGAAATGTTTATCCATCAAAGCCAAATTTAATACTATTTCAATACCCTCCTCAATAAGTCCATTGTTATAAAATTTAAACCATCTAATTAAAAATATAATTTATTATACCTTATAATCTCATTTACTATTTAAAAAATGTTTTTTCTAAATATTTTTTCAAGTCCTTATTTACCTACAAAGTAGAATTTAAATAGATCAAAAATAAATAAATAATTAAATCAGTTATAGCAATTCACTTTGTTCCTTTGACAGTTGAAATTACAAGCCAAGGAGAGAATCTCGGAGGCAGCAGGTCAAGATGAAGGCCGCCTTTTTGCGCCACTCGAGCAGGTGCTGCCTGAATAAATTTTTTTATTACAACTGTTACCTCTTCTAATGCATTTTAGTTTTTTATTTATCTATTTATCTATAAATATATTTTTCACCGGATAACAAAAAATGTTTTTATTAATTTTATTTTGCTTTATACAAATATTTGAAAAAATTAGTTAATCTTTTTATTTTTACTTAATATTAACTTATGATTTTCTTTTTTTTTTCTTTAGTTAACCATTCAAGCAAAGAAGGCAGCAGAAGAAGCCTCAAAATCAATGCATGAAGCCAGTAAAACTGCTTTAGAAGCGAGTAAAACCGCTGCGGGTGTTTCAAAAAACACTCTTGATGATCTTACATATGTTGGAAAGAGTACTTTAGATGATTTAACCAAAAGTGCCAAAGAAGTCGCTACTAAAAAAGGTCTTTTAAAGGCAAGTAATATATGGTTATTTTTATTCATTTTTCCATAAAATTTGTTAGAGAATTAGAAAAGGTTTTTAAAAAAAATATAAATCCTCATATATACATGGAGTGAAAAGGGTTCGCTACTATATGGCGTCACCAACAAAATACCAGCAACGTGTCAATGATTCAGAGCGCGGTTTGAAGCTCTTTTAGCGTAATCCAAATGAGTTTTTGCGCTGATTCATAACAATGGATGAAACATGGGTCCATCACTACACACCTGAGTCCAAGAGGAGTCAAATGAAAAAGGAATCCAAAGGTTAGAGGACCGATGGAATAAGTGTATCGCTCTTGTAGGAAACTATGTTGAAGAATAAAATCGATTTCTACCAAAAAAGTGTTTTTTCAATGCTAGTCCCGGGAGTTTTCACTCCATATAGTATTTGAGACCATCATACACAGTTTTCACAATTAAACAATTAACAATAGATAAATAATTTATTGTGACTAATTACAAAATAAAAGAGTGATAGGGGTCAGAAGTTTTTTCCATACATTTTGCTATATACAGTTGGCTGTCATTTATGGAGATGTGAGTTTTTGCTGGTGTGGTCTGGTGTAAAGGGAGCATACCGATATCTTGGAAATGCTGGAGATCTCGGTTTGGACTCCAGGAGGCAGAGATCACTTAATTCACCAGGAACAAATAATATACTCACAAAAAATTATTTTTTATTAAAAAATAAGTAATGTTTTCATTCATTCCGGCACATTCGAAGATTAAGAGAATGGGAGAAGTCAATCAGTAAAATATTAGGACCATCTTATATCATTTATATGCAAATATTTTGTCCGGCTTGACGTCGGGTCATCTTCAGTTCTCGCTGTTAATAAACAAAAAATAGACCTTTTTTAGGGCTACTGTGGTCTATTAAGGGAAAATTTTGCTTTTTTATTTCCTTTGTTGGGACCATATTAGGCAAATTATTCCATTAAACGAAGAAAAGTTAATTTGAAATAGGAACTAATTACTGCTATATTTTAAATTATATTTAACTAGTGACGCAGCCCGCCTTCTGCCTTTTTGCCTATCATTTTTTTTTTTTTTGCTTTTTATAATAGAAATAATCTGAGTCAAAATTTATACTAAGGTGATCAAACACTTTTATTAATTAGTTATGCCATTATTAATTTTTCAAGTGTCGCCTCCTGAAGTGTTTAAAGTTATTTTTCAGTTAGCCTAAAACCACTCCCGGAAAATTCTCTATACATTGGAAAATCCGTCAAGTACTTTAGAAGTTTATGAGTACAAACAGACAGACTTTGTCTTTTATATAATAGTATAGATATAATAATATAATGAATAAACTATTTTATTAATCGACGTTTTTCATATCTTATTTACAGGCTCTTGGAGATAGCCGTGATTCTGATTCGCCTCCATCTCCATCTACAGTATCAGGAACATCACATTCACCTGCACCTCCCCCAGGCTCAAGTACTTCTCTTGTTCATGCCACTGATATGAGTAGAACTTTAGGTGCTGGTGGACGAGATTTCCTTAGTAATATGAGCCATGAGCTGAATGGAATAGCTGCTCAGACATCCAGTATGTTCAGTGGGATTTTTGGTATGTTATTTTCTTAATTTTCCATTGAAATATTATATATACATGAAAACATTTTATTAATATCTAATAAACATTAAAAAACTATCATCACTTATAAATTATTACAGGCATTTAACCAGTGTTTTTAAAATGCAAAAAATTTTTAAATTCATATAATGTATAATCAGGATTCTGATCCAATTTTGAGAAATTCTCAGCGTACTCAATTTTAAAAACCACTGATTTAAACAAGTCATTGTTTAAAAAAGGAGGCGAGGGGTATATTTTCGAATAAAAAGTTACCATGCTTTTGTCTACCAATAAAAATGGTTAATACAAATTTTCTCGTGTTTTCTTAGCCAGGTCGTCCTCCTCTTTTGATATAATTATGCTCATTCCCTTATTCTTAAATAAAAAATTATAGCAAACATAGATGGTTTTTCTAAATATTGTATTGTTTTTACATATTCTTCAAAATAATTATTAGCATTTCACAAACGTTGTTATTTGCCTGTTATATTATCATACTCATTAGGACCTCTCTACTTTATACCATTAACTAACATTATTTAATATCTAAGTCATAATTTGAATACCCTGGGCAAGATAGGATTTAATGCGTTTGTCTTACGAACCAGCAGCTGCGTCAAAATTTCATCCAATCAAGTTTATACTTAAATTCTTATTTAGATTATATGCATATCTAGAAAGTTTCCGCAGTTGGATATATGTGAAAACACTATTCCTTTTATATATAAGGGAAAGTATAGGCATTTTTACTTTTAACTTAGTGTATATTCATGAGGAGGTGGCGGCCAAGACGGATAAGCTGCGGATTACGGATCTAGATACAAAACAGCTCGGGTTTGAGTCAGACTTGCAGTAAAAAATTATTTCCAACTTTGTCAGAAGTCTCCTCATGGGGTAGAAAATTGAGAGATTATCTCACTCTCATTTAAAAAGTGGTATCTGGTTACACGCCTAAGAGAGTTACCCCGCTGGGGCGACAACCATCTCAACCTAACCTAATCTTGTGTATATTTTTAATTTATACAGCTATTTTGAACCTAATAAAATTGAATGCTTTTCTGAAATGACAATATTTTAAGGAAACGGCAAAAAATGATGCAGTCTGGAGGGCCCACTATTAAAAAAATGAATGTCTCCGGGGAAAGGGAGTGGGGATGGGGATGCTGGCCAGCTTCCTCTTGTCGAAACTGAGAATCAGTCTATGAATATCCCCTAACTCATTAAAATAACTAAATAATTTTTCCTTTCTTTGCTTTCTCTCTCTCTCTCTCTCTGCATTTCACTCTTACTTTCTTTTCCACACGCACACAAACAACACCCCCTTTTTCAGGATCCAAGAGTTCTTCATCCAAAAGTCCTCAAGCGGCTTCTTCTACTGGAAATACGAATATAAGTGGTACTTCTGCAACTTCTGTCTTAGGAAGGGCAAAAGAAAAAGTCCAACCTTTCGGACCTTTTCCCAAAGGTAAACATCCTTATACACCAGACATATACATACACAAACACATTAACTAACCATTCTTTTTATCTCTTTTTATCATTTCATCCATATCTTTTATTTTCTTTTATTTTTAGTTTCTATCTCATTTTTATAAAATAACTATATTATTATTATTATTATATGTTAGTATCTTATTATAGTTATATCATTATTAATATACATATATTTTTTATTTAAAATTTATTTTGAAGACATCATCAATTTATCATAAAATTTCTCTTACTTTTTAAAATATGTATGATTTTTTTTGTTTAATAAAAAATTCAAAATGTTTAGAAAAAATTCTAGATTATTTTTAAAAACAAAAAAAATTATATTTTTAAAAATCAGAGCGAGGAATTTTAAAAAAGATACATATCAGGGATGGCAAATAAGAACAATATCAACTTTGCCCTGAGCAAAGCAAACATTTGCGTGTTTGGAAAAGTTATTCTCTAATTAGATTATTTAGGAATAGTTAGCTAAATGAAGGTAGTCTTACTTGGTCCTATTTTTTTATCATTTTGTGAGATGAAACTTTTTACTTCTCTTACTATCACTTAGTCATATTTTTTTTTATTAAAAATTTTGATTTAACCAGAGGCGATACGCTAATGTCTATATAAATTTTTTTGAAATTATGCGTAAAGCCTAAATGAAACGTCTCAGAGTTCGGACAAATAACCAAAATAACTTTTACTTTTTCTTGATTAGCCTTCCTCCATTTTATTTCCCTTTCAATAACATTGCTCTTTACCTTAGACCAGGCTCTTTAAACTTTTTTCTTCGCAACCCCCTTTCAGCAGTCAAATTTTTTTAGCAACCACTAGTTGACGGAACATCTCAGTACAAGTGATTCTCTCTTGCTTTCACTTAAGTGGTTTATATATTTTGATGTATTATTGGATAAAAACGGATAAAAATTTGATCTTCTTTTTGTGATAAATTGATTCCTTGTGAGAATTGGGAAGTTTTGAAAATAAAAGATTACTCCAATATATGAACTCAATCAAATTTTAATTAAATGTAATCCCTTTTTAAGTAAAATTATTGGAACCTTCTAATAAAAACAATATATTTTCATTAATATTTTTAATCCTAATTTATTCCAGGGTGATAAGCAAATGACGCCAAGCTCTGTATTTCAATAAATCTTTGGGAGTTAATATAGATTTTAAAATTATATTTTATTATCAAAAAATAATTATAAATCCAAATAAGAGATTTCTTTTGTCAAAATTTTTTTTTTTTGATAATATTTGCCATCTCTGACACCATACATTCACTTAAATATTAATTTAAATTAATCTATAATATATTAAATTTGTATATAAGCCATTCAAAAGTTTAAGTTCTTTTGAATTTAATTTTAGACAATTATTTTAAACTAGCTGCGAAACCCACCTTAGGCTAAAATCGGTCGTTTTCTATTATTTTTACCACCTTCCCACCCGACAGTTTGTCTCAGCGACCCCGAAAACGATGGATTCGACACTAATATCGGTCGGTTCAATTATTTTTTCGTTGACATTGCCCCAGGCTTTCCAGAGTTATGCTGGAACATACATGCATACATCCTTTTTTATATAAATATAGATTAAGATATTTTTAATAATAATAATTTTCGCTCAAGATAGGCACTAACCACTGACCCTTTATTTATGAAACAAGAGGGCGATTAACCTCGGAAGCGTGGCACTGAGGAGAAAGTCTGTGGAACACCTGCCAGAAACTATAGATATATGAATATTTTCAACTATACATATATAATATAATTGCAAACTCTAAATGGCTCTTGGAGCTGAAAAGAGTATAAATAAAAATAAAAATATAAAGTGCGAATAATACAAGCACTTGTCATGATAGGAAACAATGATAACAATATGCGTGGAATAAACAGATTCCGTTGCTACCTATTTTTTTATTATGTTAATTTATTATTTTACTTATCTATGTCTCTTTTAATTCAGGTCGAAAAGGCCTTATTGAAAAATCTTCCTTAATTCGTCATACGACATCAAAAACACGCCAGGAAGAATTACAAAGACAGCAACATGCTGAACGATCTTCAAGTAATTCTGAAAATCAGGCTTTCCTAAAAGACGTAAGTACTACAAAAATATATAATTAGACTAGATTAGTAGTGGTGAACCGTTTTATAGCTGGATGCAAAAATTGTATAAATAATAATTTGTTGTTATGTATCGTAGTATTGTTTTATCTTATTTTTTTTCTCTGAAATCTTATCTGACTTAGTTTTTAATCCTGAAAATATTTTACAAGAAAATTTGCATACATGCCATAGATTCGCTATGGACTAGGTGAATCTTTAAGCAATTCAAAGTTTGAATTTTTGATGTCTCTAAAAATGAATTTATATTTCCAGGTAGTGAATCAGATCCTAGAAGGGGAAGGTATTGGTTGGCTCAAATTAAATCGCCTTAAAAAATTAATGGAGGATGAGAGTTATCGTAATTTAGTTATAAGCAAACTCAATAGAACTTTGGATCGAAAAATTTCACCTGATGATCACATTGATGACGTTGTAAGTAATTTTGTTAATTTTTTTTTTTAAATTAATCAATTATTCTCATTTAATATTCATGTATTTTATTTTTTAGTGTGTGTCTCGAGCTGTTTGGAAAGGAATGCTAAAAGCCCTTCAAGTAGTTGTTCATGGACTTGAGGTGACATATACCAATTTTGGCCTTGGGGGGATGGCATCTGCTTTTCAGGTTCTTGAAATCGCTCATACTCATTATTGGACCAAAGAATTAAACGATCCAGCAGCTGTAGCTGGACTCTCTCAGGTTATTATACATTTTATCTTTTAGAAATCTCTATAAAAATCAAATTTTAACTTGGTAGAGCTTTTGTATCAATAGTTCTTTCATCATTCAAGTTAAATATATTCTATATATTGGCTAGATCTACCCAAATGTTTCATAGTTTCCAACATAATTTCTGAAATAATAGTATTAATAAAATTTTCTAATTATATTACCTATTTCTCCTCCTAATCTCTATAATTGCTAATCTTAAATGGCTCAGAACCGGTGCTGATTGAGATATACATTAATTTTTTTTTAGAAAGAATTTTTTTAGAAAAACAGGAGTTCATTTCATTCAATTTTTTTTATTTGGAGAACTGATTATCTTTCAAGGAATTACTAAATACACTGTATATATTTTTAAATTTAATTTAATGTCAATTTTAAGTTCAAGTTTAAGTTTTAAAATTCAGGAGACCGCTGCCTCATTAGTTAGCTTAGTATTCTTTGGGACAGAACATGTGCTGAAGAATCAGTATTTTTGTCTTTTTTGTCATAAATCTTAGGATTTTGTTAACATTCTGACAATAGGAAGCATTCCTGACCCCATGGAAATGACATCTTGTATTTTGAGCTAAGTCCTGATGTCATCGGCATCTCCCGTGCATGAAATTTTTCAAGAATAAGAACTCCCATAGGACATTTCTGTGTACATATCTATCTCTTTCAAATTTCGTATAAATTTCGTAAATATAAAAGGAATTTTTATCAAGAGTTTGATTTTGAACTTTTTATATCCATAGTACAAATCATAGCTATTTTATTTTTATATTTTAGTCCTCATCTCCTTATGGAAGTCGTGAAAATCTTGGATCGCCTCAAAGTCCCACAGGACTCCCAGAAATATCAAGAAAAAGTTCAATTGGGGGTGAACAACATCACGATATGGGTTCAGGAGCAGCTGATATGCTTCGAGATCTATTAAATCAAAAGAGAAATCTTCTTTTGAGTAAACTCACTTCAGTGGATTCTGAGGTAAGTATTTTAAAACTGGAAATTTTATTTTTTTAATGTTGTGTTTTCATAGTGTTATCCCATGCTTTCTCTGTGCCAAATAAAACTCTCTTAAACCACATTTATAAATTATTTAATACTTTAAACGTTTAAGACTTCCATTAATATAATGAAATAATTAAACAGTTAAACGCATGATGTGAAATAGATATTAACACATTAAATCCCGTTATAATTAATTTTAGAATTTACTTCTATTTCATATCTATATCACAATAAACATTTCAAGTAGTTAGATTTATGGGAGTTCACTATTACTTACACTTCGCTTGTACACATTATTTAAATCATCATAATTTTTTTATATTTTGGATTCGGCTTTATAAAATATAAATGGTAATTTTCTGTAATTTTCCAGTAATTTATTTAGGTGAATATAATATTTATAATTATTTTAAAAATTTACTAAATTTTGCTTTTTTATTATATTATAATAAAAGTCAATATTTTATATGTTCCTATACCAACCTTTTACTAAAAAAATGAATAAAAATCCCCTTTTATAATAATTTTAATTATCCAATTTAAAATCCAATCATGAATATATATGATGTATAAAAAATCCTTCTGCACTTTGAATTTTTATTTAACCAGTCTATCTCCGATGTATATATATTTCCTTTTTTTTTTATTAATTAACCTAACTTCATTATTATAAATAAATGTCAAACTTTGCTCTGAGTCCATGATTGCAACGTCATCTTGACGCGACATTCAAAACCAATCAGCAGCCTGTCATGGAAAATAATTATAATATTGTTATTCTGTTTTATAAAAATTAATTAATTTTATTTTCATAGTTGTTTCTGGATGAATGGCAGCCAGGGTGAAATAAAGGCGAGAAAAAAAGAAAGCAAACGCTTCTTTTTAAGAGTGATATCCTTCTGTCGCTCTCTGGATTGATTGTAGAATAAATTCAGTTGGATTGATTTTAATGAAATTGTAAATTTAGGTTTTAGACTAATAAACATTCTTTGAAAATACTGCCGGTAACCACATAAATTTTTTTTTTCATTGGTTTTACAAATTTTTTCCTCTAACCAAACCAAAATATGTCTAATTATTATAATCAAAGTTTAAATGACTTGTGATGTCTAAATAAAATAAGAATTCAATATGCATAAGGACTTGATTAGACATTCTGTCTGTTCTTTTCCTGTATCTTTCCCTACTCATCGCTCTAGTTAAATTTGCATCTCTCCTTTCGTACTTTGGTTTTTGATTGGTTGTGATGAATTATAACGGGATGCTTGCCTGCATGCTGTGTCCCCGTGGCGCCTACAGGCGGGTGATGGCGGAGTCGGCAGTGCACCCTCTGAATCGGGGAGCATCGTGACTAACCCTGCACTGGTGCGAAACCGCCCCGGTGGGATCACCAGCGGCGGCACTTGTCGCTCAGCTGTCAGTGATTCGGAACTCGATCATGTCGGCCTTGTGAGTCACAAATTAAAAGCTCTAAATCAAACCTCCTAATTAGGTTCTAACTTTAAAAAAAATAATTGATATTAATCTCAATTTATTAAGAATACTTTAGCCAAAATCAACCAATTCAACAAATGAAAGCCAATTTATATGAAAGTGGTGGTTAATTTTTGTAGATAGAGGAAGTTTATTTTGTTTTTCCTTGATTATTCTATAGTAAGATCTGTATGATAATTGTATGATCTGTTCCCCTTTTCATTAAGATATGTTATCATTTAATTAGGATTTTGAGCTGGTCTAAGGCTTGACACTACATGCCCAAACATTTTACTCATACGGTGTGTTCTAAGCCGTTCTTCCATATTTTGGGGTTAGGGCACAATAACACTATTGAGTCTTTTTAAAATAAGTTTCCGATAAATTTATAGAATAAAATTCCAACTAGTCCTAATTTTTATGGTCTCGGTATCTTATTTATTTTAAGAAGTTTAATCTAACCCGGGATATTTTTGGCTTTTGGAATATTTTTTTGTTCCCTAAATTTTATCAAAATTTTTATAAAAATTTGACATGGTACCGGAATTGTATATTCTTACCTTTCTTTTTTTAACGAATTTGAGAAGTTGTATTTGTATATTTATTTATTTATTTTTTTTAATTAAAATTAAATACCAACATTTTTATCTTATATTCGGATATTCCCATCTATAAATCCATACTATTACTTTGAAACTGTGCGAGCGAAGCGAGCAATTCCACAGTCCTTTGTGCATTTGCATAGATTCAAGTTGGTTGCGTCAATGCAACTTTGCGCATTCCCAGTTTATTTATCATTTCAAGTTTGCTTTTCAGCCTTGTCCCTTGGTGCAGAGCTAGAGCTCTAGCTTTATGTACCAAAGGTCAGAGATTCGCTTCCCGTCATGAGCGACAAAAATTTATTTAAATTACATTGGCTACCAATTAATTAAATTAAATAAGGACAGAGTCTAAATGGTCTCAGATGCCGAAAGACTTAAAAAAAAAAAGTTTGCTTTTCGAGCTACTTTGAAATCCGGGGAACTCCCTCCCATTGGCCCTATGTGTTTTTTTTACCAGTATCAACGAATACTCTAGTTATTAATAAAACATTTATATTTATCATAAAATTATTAACTTATCTACTACGTCTAGATTAATACGAGGAAAGGGTTAAAAGGGTTAATAAAATTTACTCAATTTTAAATTAAATATAAAAACATTGCAATCTTATTTTTTATTTTATTATATTTTTAAAAAGTTATTTTTAGAACATATTATTTAAGCTTAATTTTTGAGATACTCTTTCATTTGAATACTTAAACAATAATAAATAATACAACTAAGGATCTTTAATTGTCAGTAAAAAAAAAATGGATTCGGTATAAAATTAATAAATTTTGAATTTGTCGTTCTCTGTTTTCATCAATCATCATTGTTTTCGCAATGCATTGGAGCTATCTTCATTCATTATAACCCACTATCTAATTATTGTTTTCTTGTTTCTGCGTATATAATATAGCCTATTTTATGTTAATTAAAATTTGAAAAAGCACATTTTAGAGTTCAATTTGTTTAAAATATTTCATTTTAAGAAAAAAAAAATGGTAAGTTTAATTATTTATTAATATAAGAAATGAACTAAAGAGAAGCTTTATTTTTGGTCTTCTTGATCAACTCCTTTTCGTTTCTAAGATATTAAATTATTAAATAAAACTACAAAAAAATATAATTTTAAAATTTTTTCCTCTGAGAAGCCTACTGACCAACATCAGAAACTTCTCCAAAAAATTTATTTAGTTTAATGAATTTGGCTAAAGCTTTTAATAAATTGATACATCACGTTCAAAACTCAATTTTATCTAGTGAAAATTAATAATAATTTATTTAATAAATTTCATTAAAAAACAAGATATTCAAATTTTAATTTTATGACGAAGGCTTTTATGAATTTGAATAATTAAAACTAAAATATTTGATATATTTTTTCCTTAGATAAATAAAATTAAAATAAAAAAATTTTAATTTTAATTTAATTTATTTTGTTTCTTGGCCATAAACTAAATAAGAATTTTTTCAATCATTTGATACAAATTTAAGTTTTTAACTATTTTTTATCATTTGCTCTGAATATTAAATCCATTTTATAATTCATAATAATAATTTAATATTTCATGACCCAAAATTCTTTATTTAAACTTATGTAAAAATCAATTTTTAGAAATTATTCATACAATTACATAATATAGTGTAAATTTTAAAATAAAAATAAATTTATTTATAGAATAGCTCTGGCTCGATACATCTTTTATTAATAATCCGATCCTAATTTCAGTGAGCCAAATATACATTAAAATTTTAAGGTTTGTTCTAAATATTAATTTTTGTTAGAACTTGTGAAGTATATGCTCTGATATAGGATCAAACTGGTTGATTATCATATTTAACCTTTTAAGATATATGAGATGTGCCTGTTTTTTTTTTAAAGGTTAGGAAAGTAGCCAGAAGAAATTAAATAAAAAGAGATTCTTCTATTAATTTTTTTTTATCTTCTCTTGGCTGCTTTCCTGTCCTTCCAAAGGTTTAATATTTTATATTAACCTCTTATCGTTTTTTGAAATTTGATATTATCTCCATGAAAAAATCGAATAAGATTTTCACATCATGTGGGCTAAATCATATTTCATTTAAAGAGTAGCTGCGATTATCGAATGGAGCGAAGTAAGATAAAAGGTTAAAATAAAATGCTAAAGTTGATTATAAAAAATTTCCTGGTAATCTTCTATCATAATGGAAATATGATTAGATCCCCATAATACGAGAATCCTAGCATAATAGACTAAAACAGAATTGAAACCTGGCTTGATCTAAATATTCTACTCAGCTTCACTGCCAAGTAAGAAAAAAACACGAAAAAGGTTATTTAAAATGTTATTTTTTGAATTATCGTTTATCCATTATAATAAATATACTTTTATACTAATTATATCATTCACTTAGTAACTTTCTCTATATTTCCTTTTAATAAGTTTTTCTATTGCAACATTTCTATTTGATATTTTCATATAAATATCTTGGGTTTATAAAATAGAGATCTAAGGAATAAATGATAGGCCTCTAACAAAGGATATATATACCTCACATAGATTTGTAATCAAAAGAGCCAAGTAGCCAGACAATGAAATTTGAATATCTAGTTGATTAATTATTTTTTATACTTTTGTCTCTTGTAAATCTCTTTTAAAAAAAATTGTAGGAAATTGAAAGTAATTTTGTAGATAATAAAATGTCAATGTAAGTTTGGATTTTCAAAATAAAAAGAATTTATAAAAAAAAAAGAAAAATTATTGTTCTAGCTAGATCAAAGTTAGCAAATAGAATTTGATCACCGTGCGAAAATAAGATTAAATGTAATGCGATTTTTTCCATACTAGCAGTAGCAACATTAGAGCGCAATTTTCTCGTTTAAGTTTTTCCAAATAAAATTTTTTTTTGATCTGCTGATCTAAATGAACAGCTTCACTGCTACAAATTAATATTTACTATCCCTGACTTTTTTAGAATTGGAGATATTTCTCCACAAGGAGAGCTAAAAAAAAACTTGGTTAGTCAAGAATATGTCTTCCAAAATAATTCTCTTATTTCCCAAAATTTCGTTCTCTTAAAATTAATTTATTAGTTATTTTTTTAGCTGAGAGAAGAAGGTCAATTAAAGATGTGATTTATGTATTTTTTCACTTTTATTGCTTTATTGCTATCAATTTATTGTCCAAATTAAATTTAAAAAACTGGATAGAATTAGCTTTATCCAACATTTATGATATACTGAAGATAGAGTCGAGTACGGATACATGAGTCTTGGGTAATTATCTCCACGCCAAATTTTACCTATTGAGCATTAGGACAAATCTAATTTCCAAAAAAATTTTCAGTAGGAACCCCCCACTCTGCTGCACCCATAAATAAACAAATTACTGACTAAGTCCTTCCTTCTATTCTATTCTATCTCTATCAACTATCTACTATTAATTTTTTTTCTTAAATTATAATTCTTTTATAATAAAATAATCTTATTCCTTATTTACTTTCTCTTACCTATAACACATCACTCAATAAGTCCCGAGGCTGACACATAGATGGCGCCTCTAATAAAAGATCTATATGATTTTTAGAAAGTACCAACCTTCAAACGATATGTTTCAGAATTTCATGACAATCCGACTATTAGTTTACAAGTTACAATGGTTTTAGTGACGCTACTTTTGTTATTTTCAAAACAATGAAAAAAAAAAAAGGAATTTCGTGTGTTGATTAAACATTGTTTTTTTGATGGGAAAAATACCGTTCAAGCAAAGCAATGGCTTGATAAGTGTAATGGGGACTCTGCTCCATCGAACGTTGGTTTGCTGAGTATAAATGCCGTACAAACACCGATGTTGCTGAATTCTCTGGTCGCCCGAATTCGGCAGTTATTCCAGAAAACATAAAAAAAAGTGCACAAAATCGTTTTGAAAGTGAAGTTGCGTGAGATAGCTGACGCCCTAAAAATATCAGAAGGCAGTGTATACACTGTTTTGCATGAACATTCCTGTCCATGAGAAAGCTGTGTTCAGAGTGAGTGACACACTGGACCAAAAACAGCATCGCATTGATTATTCAGAGCGCTGTTTGGAGCTGTTTAACCGTAATAAACAGAATTTTTTGCGTCGGTATGTGACAATGGATGAAACATGAATCCACCAATATACTCGAATCAAATTGTCAGTCAGCTGAGTGAAAGCCGTCCGAAGCAACCAAAAACGCAAATGTCGGCCAGTAAGGTTTGGCGTCCGATTTTTTGGGATGCGCAAGGTATTTTATTCGTCAACTATCTTGAGAAAGGAAAGACTATTAACATCGAATATTACATTATTGGTGCGTTTAAAGGAAGAAATTGCGAAAAAACGGCCCCAAATGCAAAAGAAAAAAGTGCTCTTTCATCAAGACAATGCACCGTGTCACAAGTCGTTAGCTACGATGGCAAAATTGCACAAATTGAAGTTCGAATTGCTTCCCCATCCACCGTATTCTCCGGATCTAGCTCCCAGCGATTACTATCTGTTCGCAGACCTCAAAAAAATGCTTCAAGAAAAGAGATTTGCTCAAGTCATAGCCGCAACAAACGACTATTTTGAGTCCAAAGATAAATCGTTCTACAAAAAAGGCAGCGAAATGTTAGAGAAGCGTTGGAATGAATGAAGGAGACTATGTTGATGAATAAAGTCAAATTTTGCAAAAAAATGTTTTTTTAGTAGTTAGCCTCGGGACTTATTGAGTGATATATGAGAAAGTATTGCGATCGAAAAAAAATCGATGTTGAGATTTCAACGGAAATACGTGTTTTGAGGTCTCCTTAATCTAAAAATATGGGTCTCGCAAAATGGTCTGTGTGTGAACAATTTAAAAAACCCGAAAAAACGTATTAGGCTCAAATTTTATATTTAAGCTCGTAGATCCAAGCTTTTGAATAAAATCGACCAACAGGTATTAGTACTTTACTGATGTACTTTTTTAGTTTTTTCGATTTTCTCAAAATTTACTCTAACAATTTTGATTAAACTTCATATATCAATTATTTATTAGATGATCTTTGAAATGTATTAACCCTTACTCCCCTAAATTGTTTGGGCCCACTTTACTCTTGTACGTTTTTGAGTTTTATTTTTTCTAATTGACTGTACATTCTTCTCCTAAGAGATGATTTAAAAAAAAGCTACCTAGGGGGCCCGAGAGAATCAATCTGATGTGACAGCACATCACTCAGCTTTTCTTAACTAATATATATATATATAATATATAATTAATTCCTTATAATATAATAAAGGCTTATAAATAACACCAAAGAAACAAACATTTTTTTGACATTTAATTATATTGAAAATCCGAAAAGAAATTTTATTTATTATTTTTATTCTTAATTCTATTTTATCTTAAATTTTTGAATTATATCCATATTTTCGAAATTCCACTACTTTGAAAAAAGGGAAAATTAGAATTTATTTCATTTTTAAATTAAAATAATTTCTACTTTATTTATAATTATATATTCTCTATGATGCTTTTTTCAGATAGTTGGCTTTTTATTAGTTAGTTATGCTACACTTGTATGCTTGCATGCAATCCTATAAGTGTCTCATCTTTATTTATTTTTTATATTATATTTCCCTTTTAAATAAAGAATGGTATTAATTACATTACTTTTAAGAATTTACACAAATTTTAAAACTTATATATACATTTTTAATTTATTTTTATGAGTTTTAATAATCACATTTTCTTCAGCAACCTCGCTCGGTAAAGCAAAGGACTCCGAGCGTCTGGTCTTCAAAATCGTCATTGAGCACTGGATTTCGATATCATGGAGGGAATATTGTTAATACATCTCCAACACCTTCACCTGATGCAGGACGTACTTATCTTTTTGAGGGCCTTGTTGGTAAAGAGAGAAGTGCCCTTTGGGACCAAATGCAATTTTGGGAAGATGCGTTTTTGGATGCCGTATCTCAGGAAAGAGACATGGCTGGAATGGACCAAGGACCTGGTGAAATGATGGAAAGGTAGGGCGAATTAAATGATTGATTTTCATTGTGACTAGAGAGTAACACACTAGGAATTTTTCTGTGGAAAGGGGGAAGGAAGGACATAGGACATTTTTCTTCTATAGTTTTTTTTAAATTTTATAGTCTTGTTTTTAGAATAGTTCCTACTTTTTCCTATACAATTTTTTCACTGATTTTCATTGGTAAATTGGCCTGCCATCACTTCTTACTATTAATAATATATATATATACTAGTAAAATAATTCAACTTATGGTTTACACTAAATTCCATGTTTCAGATATAATTCTTTAAGTGAAACAGAAAGAAAACGTCTTGAACATGATGAGGACCGACTATTATCTACTATGTTATATAATCTTGTTGCAATTATGGTTATGATGAATGTAAATAAATTAGAAATAAAACGTAAAGTAAGAAGATTATTGGGTAAGAGTCATATAGGCCTTGTATATAGCCAAGAAGTTAACGAACTTTTAGATCAGGTAAAAAATATAAAATGATATATAAAAATATATATAATTACTCCTCATTTTTATTTATTTATTCATTCTAGTTAAATAATCTTCACGGGAATGATATCGATTTAAAACCTCTTGGATCTCGTCAAATGCATCGACAATCATTTACCGTACATGCGGGTGTTGACCATAGTGGCGATTTACTTTTCCTAGAGGTTCGAGAAGATGGTCTCGTTTTACGTTCTGTGAATGGAACAATAGTTGAAAGATGGTGGTTTGAAAGATTAGTTAATATGACCTATAGTCCAAAGAATCGCGTTTTATGTCTTTGGAGACGGAACGGGGGACAAACTCAACTGCATAAATATTATACAAAAAAGGCAAGTAAATGGTTCATTTGTTTTAAGTGAAAATACATTTGGCTATAGGAATGAGTGTTTGGCGAATGACAATAACTCCTTCCTTTAAGTTCTTTTTTAAAACCTTTTAATATAAAATTGAACCCCATTTAAGAGTTATGATGATTAAAAATTAATATTAATAAATTAAACTTTAAAAAAGGTCTTGAATTTTTAAAAGAATCATTACTTTAATAGTCTCGATTTATATAATAATGATTAGAGCCATTATCATTTATTTTCAAATTAATGATATTTTTCGTTATTTCAGTGTAAGGAATTATATTATTGTATAAAAGAGGCTATGGAAAGGGCAGCTGCCCGAGGATCAGCAGCTACACCCGGCGTTGAACTCGGTGGAGAATTTCCTGTTCAAGACATGAGAACTGGCGAAGGAGGACTTCTTCAGGTCTGCCTGGAAGGCGTTGGACTCTTATTCGCCAACAGCAAGGTAGGCATATATCCTTCAATTCTTATTTCTTTATTCGACGTTTTTAAACTATTTTTCAAGACCTAACGACACGAACTTCGAACATTCATAGAAAACTATTAACATTGTTCCTAAAACTGAAGGTAACTATTTTTTGTAAAATTTTTACATTTAAAATAGATATATAGATATAGATCATCTCCAATATCTTTTCTATTTTATTTAAAAATAAAAAACCCTTATATTTTATTACTTACGGGAAGAGGGGAGGAGGAGGGTTTGCCGCCAGAAATTTTTTTAGGAAAATGGTTATTTTTATAAATAAAGAATGTTTTATTATTATTAATATATATATTAATTTTTTTAATTTTTTACCAACATTTTCCATTTGAAAAGAATAGAAACCTTTTATAATATAAAAAAACATTGGGTGCATATGATTCAAAAAATTACAAATAATTTTGTTTAAACCCTTTTCAGCATTAAACTTTGAAACAATTCTATTAATATTTAGGAAATTTAGAAAACTTCATCATCCACCCATTACAAATAGTAAATCCGAAAAGTTGATTATGAGTCATCTTTT
>JAAAKE020080123.1:0-18911 GCA_010014785.2 Anisolabis maritima | reverse complement strand
CAACCAAACGATTAGCCCCCCCCACCCCCCCCCCCCCCCCCCCAATCCTCTCACGAATGTGCAATACAAACAGCAAATATGAAATCTGCACCAACCGATAATTCCCATGTGAAGGTCGGCCTTAATAAGGGCAAATTATTGTAAAATGTTTTGTTGTGCAGGCGTATGCATCTCTGGTTAGAGTACGAGTGGCAATTTTTTTAATAAAAATATGTGTTTCCACTTCAGTTCAAAACCAATTTAAAATAAACGACAACTGGGGGAAAAATGTTTTAAAACGAATGGCTCCTATAATATTTAAAATGTTCGATCAGTAATAACGCCATTGATATGAGAGTTATATCATATTGTATATAAAACTGTATTTGGAAAACGAAATTAAAATGCGGCACATTCATCTGTCAAACTGGCCGCGATTTATGGGAAGACTGTAATTACGGCCGGCGGTGGTCGCGCGGTGGGCGTTTTTGGGGTGTATGGGAGGTGGAGAGCAGAGATAGAGGAGGCAGAGGGAAAACGCGGAACCGATCAGCCCCTAGTGGGAATGGCAAAGGGGGGCACCCCACCCCATCCTACGGGCCACCACGACAATAATTATAACTCCTCGACAGATATTTGCCGCCGTTGAGTTACGGCTGCTGGACCTATAGCACCGCCGCCGCCTCCGTTTCATATACGGGATACTCATACAAATACACCCGATCAGTGCAACATTTTTTTGGATTATAAATATATTTTTACGCCCCATCTCTTTCGCCCCACTCCCATTCTTACTCAAATTATACACATATATATGTATAAACGAAATTAAAACATATTTCTTTATTTTAAATAAAGCTTTTAACAGTACGAATATTTCATTCTTATATTGGTATTAATACGTGATTACGCCTCCGGTGCAGACCCGAAGGGCGCTATCACATGCCTGGCTGCCCCGAGGGCATACGAAGCCTCGCGGCTCCTGCCCTACCGATAACACGCAAAAGCTACCCAATTGAATGTCAATAAAACTCTGACATGTGAATTAATCCAATTATATATTAAGAGAGATTTGGATTAATTTAATTCGGCATTTTTCAGATAAAATATAAGCGCTTCTTTTTAGTCAATATCGACTGAATGGAAATTTTTTCGAGAGTTTTTAAGCTGTATTGACGTATTGTGTTTAGACAGAGGCGACTGGTCAGGCAACGCCCGCCTTTTGCTAACCGCTTGGACTCAGGAGACATCTCTTTAAGAACTCGTCCAGAGCTATATCCTCATTTCCTCTTTAAAATCATAGAGTTTTTCCTATCTCTCTCTCACTCTTTCGTTCTCCCTTCTCTTTTCACTCTCTTTTACACTTTGCTCCTCTCTTTGCCCCTTTCTTTTCTATTGGTGCATGTATGGAATTTGAGGTTCAAGGGGTGAACGAGGCGTTTTTAGGGCATCGGAACACGAGAACGTACGCTTGGTTAGGCAAGGCGAGGGGTGGACTTGTCACTCTCGATCAGCGTCTTTTTTTGTTTCCTTTCTTTTTCTTTTCACTATGCATTTCTATGCACCTTAAAGTAGCAACTCCTATTTAGTTCACGCCTTCAAATACTTGCAATCACGCTCACTGATCAAGCATTGATAAAATAGTGACTCAGACAAATCATCATCTCTTACTCTAACTAGTGTGACACATATTACAACCTTTGATTCCCATAAAGAATAATCTACGATATGGCACTAAAGATTGCAAATATTTAATGACCATTCATAGGGTTAGAGCTTGAGCCTGCCAGACGCTTGAATCATGTATGGATAAACTTTGTAGAGGTTTAAGCCTATCCGTTAATACTTAATCTTAAATTACATTTCAAATGACGTCGCTAGTATCATAAAAAATACATAGAGAGAATTTAAGATTTATAGCAGAATAGAAGGCTAGGCTAGTGAAGGGCTGCATCAAAACGTACCCTTTGAAAATCAGTCTCTAAACCATTGCTTTTCTCTGTCACGAACGCGTATACGTTTAAATATTTCATCGCTTTTCTTGGGCTTGCGTATAACTTTTTAGTTCATTGATGCATGCATTCATCGACGCGTGTATGTGTGCATCCAATAGACGCCTATCAAACTCTCCCCGCGAGCACCTGCATGTCGGTTCTGCAATCCACAAAGCGGCTCCCATCCCACCACGTCCAATGATGATATGAACCAAAAGAGCCTTCTTCTATATTATGGATGAATTTCGCGATGGATCTAGTCTTTGCGATTGGCCTTTTTACCACCCCCACGTGCCATTCAATGACAGCTCTATCTCGTTTAAAATATCGAGTCTGTATCTCTCTCTGTATGTTGGATCATGCCGCTATACTCTGAGAGGCAATCGTGTCTATTGTAATACTGTCAATCTGTGTTGAAGGGTATTTTACAGACAGTATGTTGTCGATGGTTACGAAATGTACAAGCGGTTTTATATATACTCTCCTATATATAAAGTTGAGTGGTTGGCTTCAGTGACGAGCTAAGCCACAAGCTTGACTCCCCGGGGTTCTCTGCGTCGCCGCTATCGTCGTCCCTAGGTCTTTGCACAGACATTCACACACACACACAGCCTAATTTCATAAATTAAATTTACTTGCTTTCCCCGCAAAAAAAAAGTTGCCCCATTGTAATAAGAAATAAACAAGCAGAAACTTTTCTTTATGAAGAAACTTAATTTATTTTATTAAATTACTTTTAAGAGCGTGTCAGTTTATCCATTAGCTGTTTTTGGCCTTGGTAAAGCAGACCACGGGGATGTTGGCAGAGGGTGCAGGGTGCTCTTGATCGGGGTTGGGTCGCTCCACCGAGCACAGGCCAGGTGCAATTTGTGTTGTTTCATGACGGTAAAAATATTACCTAGGGAAAATAATACGGTTGGCTTCCGGCGGAAACACCCTTGCTGCATTAAGTGGCCAGGCCAGCAGCGACGGCCAGTTGTCAAAACGGCACACCGACAGGGGAGATTTCATACGTGAGCATGCATCCACCCCCGAACAAGTAAGACACTCAGATCCCCTCATATATCACTCACCAACCTCCAAAAAACATCCAACAATAGATTTCACATGTGAAAAGTAATTTGTCACAAATGATAATTGCGTTTTTTATTTTTTTATTTAAATATATATATTTATATCTTTTGGAACTAGGTACTTAAAACAATAATAACTTAATTTATTAGCTTAGCGAAACAAATCATATATCCGTTCTCTTTGTGGTGTGTTGATTATTTATATTAACATAAGAGGGTTTCGGTTAGGTTGTGCTCTGTTTTGGATTAAGGGTGTGTGTATGTGTAATACCCTCGTTTCGGACATTCATTGTAATATTAACTTGGCCAAACACGCATTACATCAGCATTTCTCAACACGGTCCTTTTGTGAAAAGCCTTTCGAGAAAATATCAATAGATCTCTTAAGTAAATACTATCAATTCCTCTGTTTAAATTATTCTTTGATTTATACATGTATATATTACAAATAGGAATTAAGAAGTTAATTAATGGGCTGCTGATAGATGAGAAGAGCGAGGATTGGATTTGTATTCGAAAGCAGCTAAGGTAAATAAACAGCTTTCTTATTACTTCCCAATGAAATTAATTAAATTTAAACAAATTTTTTTCTCCAAGCCAGTTCCACACACAGAGATGGAATTTCTTTTTTTTTTATTAAACAAAAAAAGTAAAAAATTAATGAATTTAAAAATAAAAAATTTTTAAATGCGATATACTGGAGAAGGGAACGCAAACTCATTAAACTGAAATCACAAGAAAGTTCCTCTCCTGAATAACATCAGGTATCTTTTACTTTTGACTGAAGAGAGAAGAAAGTGCTTATATGAGATCCATAGGAGCTTTAGAAAAATTCTTCTTAATTTGGTTTTAAAAAAAATCAATATCATGAATAAATTTGAAAATTACGCATTGTCTTAGCCCGTATTCTTAAGAAAAATCTTAAACTTAAAGGAGATTTCTTTAGGCTATTTTTCACTATTTATTAAGAAGAAATAAGTTTGATTTAGTCACTTGAAAAATTTTTAATATAAAACATTCTATATAAAAGGCGTAGTAAAATTATCCTTCGTTAAGATTGTTTCTTATAGTGGATGGTAAACTTTAGACCGATACACATATGTGCCAATTATTTGACAAAGCATGAAGGTGGTCTCATCCGGAACCGAATCGACTATATCCTCTTTCTTACATTTGACTACTAAACTACATAATAATAAAATACATTCTTTCAGAAGAAAAAAAGAGAGAGGTTTTTTCATTTATTACCTTGATTACTCTATACTGACCATTCGGTCTTGTTTTGGAACCATCTTCAGAGTTTAAGAGCTATCAATAAATAAAACAATTGAAATATTTCAATTATATTCATATATAGCTGGTTCATAATATATATATATTTTAAAAAAATCTTTTTTTATTTATTCCCCGTTTAACTTGAATTTAGCTAGCCATTGGGTATGAAAATAAGTTTTTTTTTTTTTTAATACATAAAATATTTTAAATATTTTACAAATATACAATATATATATTTTACAAAGATAAAATTATACAGATAGCAATAATAATAATATATAGATATATTTTAGAAAGTTTGACTTAATGGAAGCAAGTCGTGGGATAAATTATATCTTCATTATTTTTATAAATTTCAATTTTTATTAGATATATGTACCAACTATATTATATATGAATATCATTAAAATATTTCATTTATTTTAAATCTCGACAGTTCTTAAGCTCTTAGGATGGTCCCAGTCAGGACCGAAATGCCAGCCTAGAGGGCAATCCATAAATAAAAAAACTAGCTCTTTTTTCTTCCATTCAGAATAACTTTACACAGCCCTGTAACTTTCCAAAATATATTCTCTTATAGGAGTAGTATGCATTCAAATTTTCAAAGTTCGAATTAGGGTGTGGCCAATTAAATAAGCCTGAGAAACAGTCTCGGAAACATTAAAATCCTATCCTAAATTAGAATTTCTAATCTAGCCTACTATTATTACAGAGTATTTCCCCAAGTTGAATAAATCGGTAATGGATCCTTTTATTATTATTATAAATAAATATTTACATGTTTATTGAAGTATAATCCTACCTAGGGTTTTGGTATTCCTGAGACTATATCTAATTATATTTCAATTTTCAAAACAAGTATTTAGTAATAAAATTAATTTTTTCTCTTATCTCATCTTCACTCTAAAAAACGCTCATAAATTAGTATTTAAGAAGCTGTTTAATAAAATATTTATTTTATTGACTTTTATGTGTTGTTTTAATTGTTTCATTAATTTTGAAAATATAAATCTTATTTGAAAATAATTGGACTTTTTGCGTTGCTGCTTTTAATTAAATGATTCGGTACGGATATTCTTTCAAAAAAAATAATAAAATAATAATAAAATTCCTCATCATTACCCTTTTTTTTTTTTTTAAATATGAGATATATTTAGTATAACGATTCGTCGATTGGTTCGGACAATCCTCTTAAGGCTCTTTCGACCCTTGAAGAAGAAGAATGCTGCGCCCCCAACGACGACGTCGACTTCCACCCTTTCGCCGACTTGAGAAACCCTCTGCGCGCGCTCCCATTCCCCGCTCGATATTACATTGTTAATTATTCACAAGATCGATCACTAGGCACTACACCCAGGTAGATAATAGAGTTTAGTACAGCTCCATTTAATTATCAGTAGCCCGGTAAACATTAATGCTTACTATTCATACTTGATTTTCTATTCGAAGCAATATAGGACCTACAGGGCGAGACCTCTATATATTCACTATTTGTACGATATGGCCCATCTATAATTCGTGGTTCATGTAATTACAATCCGATGTTAACTCCGAAGCGCTCGGTCTCGATATCATAGCGCATCCAATATGCATGCGTGTGCGTTTTTTTTGCCAATGTACGGCGCGGACGGGCCGTTCCGGATATAAGGTCATTTCTCTTGTGTACCGTTCCACCAGCCCCGTGATTAAACATTGGCTCTGCAAACAAATTTATTTCGCCTCTGCACTTTATTATATATTTAAGATTTCATTTTTAAATACGACGGCATCGTTTATAATTAAAAAGTTATTTACAATGCGTATTTATAATTAAGGATGCTTGTCCTGCCCCGAGCCGGCATCCTCCTCTCCTCATCAGCCTCGTCGTCCTCATCCTCATCCTCGTCGTTGTCGTCGTCGTCGCTATTAACAAGACGCTTTGGCTACACCCTCTCTATCGATTCAAACCGACACCTTTTGAGGTGCCACCACCATTGAAGCTGATTTTCTTTGCCCCAGGGGTTGAGAGTTGGGGTGCTTAATTTCCCATGAGGCCCTCCAGCCGAGAGGCCAAAATTTTTTTATTTATATAAAAGAAGAAGATATTTAAAAAAAAATATATATTTTTAGAAACGGTTAAAAAACAAAACAGCATGCATTCACGGTATACATGCATGATCACCTTTAGTCTTCTATTTGTCTTATTTTAAATAAAAATATAATTTATGAGGTCAAAAATAAAAATTTATTATTTTTTTTTTGTTTTATTACTTCTATTATAAATCATCTGAAAAGATTTTACGCCATTTTTCTTATTCTTTTCTCTATCTCTCAAGGAATAAAATTGGCACCTCAGGAGTAAAATATTTTAAATTCATCAAGTCAATTCACGAGGTTTTTTTTTTTTTTTCTCTTTTTTTCTTTTTAATTAAAATACCAAGCATCTTCTTCATCATTTGATGAAGTTTTTAATAAACTAGTCCCATTGTCATCATTCTCTAAATTAAGTAATAAGAAAAACAATTTTTTATCTATACCATTATATATATTATAAAAATAAAATTAATATTTAAAAAAAAAAAAAATAATAGTACTAATTAAATAATATAGCTATCTATATTCTTGCTCCTATTGAATAAAAATTTAATTAACTATTCTGCATTTTTTAATTTTTATGTGTTGGTGATATAAAATATTTAGTTTTTATAAAAATAATATATATATATATAAAAGAGAAATATATTTAAATCTAAGTAAAAAAAGTTCAATACTTCACTTTTTTGAATAGAAAATGGAACTCATATTTCAGATGCGAAGTAATAAGGTGGATGTGGTATTTAACAATAGAGAAAGGAGCAGGCAGCCAGGTGAGAAGCCTCTACGATAGTAAAACTGTCCACTTTGATGCTGGCATAATTAAATTAAAGCTGAAGCATCTCAAACTTGACTTTGAATATCGTAGAAGCTTCTCACCTGGCTGCCTGCTCCTTCTTCTGCCTGAAAAGGATCTGGGTATCTTCTAGCTCAAGAATATATTTAGAGTAAAAGCTTACTTTTGAAACAATTCTTAAAAAATTTGTTTTTTACCCCTTATATTTTCAATATTTTCATTTTGTACTATTTTCTGTATTTCGAAGCGATTGCCTCCATTGCTCAAATTTTTTCACATAAATAACGATATTTTGAATGTTTAAAGAAAAATATAGGGCTAAGAAATTTTTTTTTAAAATCCTTAATTTATTTTTTCTTCTTTTTCCTCAAATCATTCGTTTAAAACTAACCGAAGAAAATTTAGATAATATGCAAAAATATATTTTTTTTTTTTTAAGGTTAAAAGCCTTTTAACTTTTTAAGTATTTTATCGAAAATTACAAAAAAAAAAAAAATTTGACATTTGTGAGATAGCACGTGATTTTCATTGAAGTCGAAATTACTCAGCATATGGTCGATAATAATTAAAATATAATATATAAATTGGTTTCAATCAAAAAAATTTTAATTATTAATGAAAAATATGCAGGCATTTCAAGAACAGTTAACTCATTAAAGGTTTTTTTGTTATGTCATGTATAATTTTTTTTCAATTATTTTATAGAGCCCATTGAAAACACGAATTTACTTGATTTATTATTAATCAATTAATGTTCCTTGGTTACAAATAATTGCAATTAATGTAAAAAAAAAAAACTATTTCCTTTATGTTTCCTAAAATGTCCAAAGTGAAAGAGTGAAATTAGTAAAAATAAATGGAATGGGAATGGAATTTTTTCAATAATTACAATTTTACTCAATATTCATATAATAAAACATTATCCAGGGCCCTTGGCGAAGAGGAAGTGGTCTCGTCTCACGTATCAATTGTCAGAGGTTGCTTCCCGTCCTGAGCGACAAAAATTTATTTATATTAAATAGGCTACCAATTAAAATATATAAATAAGGATGGAGTCTAAATGGCCTCACCCAAAATATCCAAAAATACTTTAAAGAAATAAATAAATAAAATATTAATTATTAAAAATTTCTTGATGATTTTAAATAATACTTTTTTATTTAATAATTTACTGGTGTTTGAAGAATTTTTGGGATTTGGATCTCAGGACCTCCAGCCATTTCTTTATGACATGCAATTTTTAGATGATTTCTAATTATAACTGACTAAAAAAAAAAAGGGTTTTGGTTAGAATAGATCGCCTTTACTTCTTTCAATCTCTTTCCAAACCAAATAATTGTCTTTTGTTTTTAAACAAATTATACTAACTCGGAAAAAGATAATTATTAACTTGAATTCCTTCTCAAGAATTGAACATTTTCAAATGGCCTATATAATCCTAATCAACTTTTTTTTATTGAGATAAATTGCACTTGATAGATGAGTTCTGGAGATTCATTTTTCGAATAATATCCGGTTGGGATGTTGATTTGCTATATATATATATATATATATATATATTCGTAGCTATTTATTTCTTTTTTTTTATTTCAAATATTCTGGAAACTTTCAAATAAAAATTAGTCAAAGCTTATGTAGGCAATATATTAAAAAATAAAATTCGTTTTTTTTTCATAGACTACATACAGTATATATTATATAATAAGTTAAAATATAAAAATATAGCTCTCTAAATTATAGTTATAGTTGAATTAATGTATTTTTTTTTTTTTTTTTTTTTTTTTTAAGAAAACGGAGAGAGCTTTGCAAATTTCATATGAACCTAAAAATTTTTTTTCTTTTATTGCATTTGTATACATAAACAGGGGCGTAGCCAAGTGAGTGATGGGGGCGTCTTTCTCTTCTCTTCAGGTCGTCTTTAGTGGAAAAATAAAGATTATTTGTTCCCTAAAAACAAAGGTTGAATGATTTAAAAATTTTCATTATTCCAACGAAACAATTTGCGACTATTTTTTTTACAAAAATATCAAAATTTTGTTGGCATTTTAACTTCCTTCATCTCCCCCTATAAAATGTCTTTGCTACGCCTCCGTGCATTTGTTAATTCTGTAATTAGCTCCACTTTTCAAAATTTGGAAAACTCAAAAAAGACATTTATTTATTAAAAGAAATAAATAAATAAGGAAGTAACTTTTAACCGATTTCTTCTTTCCATGAGAGAGAGAGAGACATTTTCTTTTATATTCGCTTTGTATGTCCTTCATAGCTCAGAATTAGGGCTCATAATCAAATCCACACCTAAAATTTCAAAAGGCCGAAATTATTAGAAGAATTAGTATGGTGTTAAAAAAATAAAATAATTTAGATACCTTAAAAAAATATCTATATTTTGTTTTAAATAAAATTTTATTTTTTTTTACATTATGAGAAGGCGGAGGGGTTTAGTAATTGTAGGAGTATTTTGTAAAGAGAGACTGAATTTGATCTTGGCAATCTGGAATCTCCAGAAGAGAGAGAAGAGAAGTAGAGATGCATCATGCTAGTGGGGGACAAATAGGCCTGAGATCAATATTACATGGGGGAGGGCCGGGTGGCCCTAAGGGCGCAAGAAGGCGCGCGCCAAGCGGCTATCCAAAGCAACACCCTCAAACCCTTCTCATAGAAGGGGCATCTTTTATTCACCGCCCTGAGCCATCACATATTCAAACCAAATTATCTTATTCGAGATAAATATCATCGATTTATAATTGAGTCGCACGTTTATTTTTAATGAAACAATGATTTGTTAATCATGTCTCATACCTTTCCATTGATGTCATTAAAAACAATGAATGGAAAGCTGATCAAGGTTAGAAAAAACGGATATTTTTTTTCTCTTTATTCGTCAGTTTAATAAAAATTTAAATTTTGTCCCGATTTTTGAATGACGAAGAATTAATTATTAGTTTTATTATTAAGTGTTCTATTTCTCTATAAAATATGTCTGTTTGTCTGTCCCATTGTAAAAATATATAAATAAATAAATCAAACATAAATAGAAGAAATCTCTTTCGTCATCATTTAGGAAAAAAATTCTTTATTTTTAAAGACGTTAATCCAACCATGTTTATCTATATTTAATTCATCAGATAAATATATTGTTACATCCCAAAGGAATCAGAATCCTGGATATGTTCCCCATTTAGCCACTACAAAATATTATTTAATTAATTAATTAAACTTTATTTACAATAGTATATATTACATTTGGAGTACTTAATGTATATAGGTAATTTTAAGTCCATGGCTTCAAGTTCTGTTCGAGCTTATTATCCAAGTTGACTTTTATAATTAGTAGGAGTTTCGTTCGGTGTTGGTACTTCTAAGAGGACAAAATATTATTGCTTATATCCAAATCACTAGGTAGAAAAAAATGAACGAAAAATTGAAAATTTTATTGATTTATTGTAATTGTAAAAAATATTAGTCATATCTGGCAAAATATTTGACCTATTTTTTATTGGGAGAGTGATAGAATTTTAGTGACGACAAATTTTCTCCCAAGTTAAATTAATTTAAAATTACATTGAAAAAAAATTTTATATATAAGAAAAAAAAGAATATTTTCAAGTTTTTTTGGGAGGAGAGCTATCCTCTCCTAAATGAGAATGAGTGAAAAAAATACAATATTCAAATATATTTCTTATTCGCTTTTATAAAAAAATTGAATATCTCACTGATTCCACGATTGAGGGACTCACCACCCTAAGGGGAAAAAAGGCAAAAATTATTGAAACCAAAATAAGAAAAATACCTTTTGATAGAAAAAAAAAGGATAAAACATATTATTACCTATTTTCAAATTAAAGAGAACTATTTATTGTTTTGTATCATATGTTTAAATTTAAGAAACTTTATATTTCACCCTTACCGTTAGTGAGTATTAGCGCCACAAATCAAAATTTAAAAAAGTAGGCGGCAAATGAAGAAGGTTGAGAATACTTGATTATTATGTCTAAAGAGAGAGATGATATATCCTAAATAATATTTTTCCTCAATTTGACAAATTAAATTATTCTCACAAAGATGAAATATTTTATTTAATTATTATAATTAAAAACAGCTCAATTTTAGAAAATTTTTAATCCTTCCATTCTGAAAATTAAATATCCTTAGTCAAATGGATAAAAAACAAATTGGATAATTTATTAATTAATAAGTAATAAATATTTCAAATTATTTTTCCTTTTACGCTTTGAAAGAATATGTTTATGTTATATATTGTTGTTATATTCATTTTGTCGCAAAAAAATTGATGCACCCCTTTTTTTTTACTACCCAATACCTACAAGATCTTTTATATTTTGTTTAGTAATAAAAATTTTTTACGTCACTTATAGAAAAAAATTGTTGACCCCTCGCAAATGTCAAGTTCTTCCTTCATTGAAATAATTAGTGAGATATTTATAAAGTTAATTTAACATTTTAAAGTTTGATAGAAAGATTTATAGAGGTTATTGACTTTTCAGAAGAATACTTTTCCTTTCAAGAGAAAGGGAAGTTGATCGAATAAGGGCATGTTTTCCCTTTTAATAAATATAAACTTTTTGGTGTTGTAGAAAATGTTCTCTCGTTTTAAACTATTAATCTAAACTCGATCTAAAAGAGTAAATGATCGAAATATTTTTTTATCGCTGTCTCTTCTTTATTTATTTCAATATCGTTCATAAAAAAATATGATAAAGATGATTTCTTCATTAAATAGGTATAGCAAAATAATATTTTAATAAATTTCCATTTCAAACAAACCTGCTCTTTTTTTTTAGCTCTTGAACTTCATTCTTTTGCGATATTTGAAGTCATTTCTTATCCTAGTAGGTCTTTTTCTTTAACATTTTCTTCTCATTTTTGTCTTCATTTCCTCAAAATGAGATTTAATTTAGTTATATATCTTTTATTTATAATACTTCTAGGCTATTGCATAAAATTCCCTAAACTATATTTAAAAAAAAAAATCTGGTATTAAATTTATATTCCAAAAGTTGCATAAACTACTAAATTTATATTATTATTTAAATCTTAATTCAGAAATTGATATTTGTTCATAATTACTCAGTATTTCTAAACAGTTAATTTTTAAACCCGGTGGTTCTCACTATACAAGACAACTTTTAACCAATTAAAATATAAAAGTGCTTTAAGGAAGTTTTTCTTAAAAAAAAAGTTCATTTTCTAAATGCTTTTTCATTTTTGAGTTTCTTTGCAACTCCAGAATATTTATTGTCTTAGGAGAGAAAGATAGGAGAGTTTTGCAACTTAGTTGTTTTTTTTTAATATTCTTTAAATGCCACCTAAATCTTCACGAATGACTGAGAAACACAGTTCTTTTTTTTAATATGGATAGTTTTGCGGGCAATTAATCCAAACCTCTTTTTGTATCAATTTCAGTATTTCTAATTAATTATTGAAACCTTTAGAGGAAATTTGTTTCTTTAAAAAAAAAAAAATCCTTAAGAGCAAAATAATATATTGATTTGCTTATTTATTTATTTATATTTGCTTTTCCCGAAGAAGGAATCTTGTAGCTGTTCACTCCAAAGAAATTTCCAATTTAAATATTTCTTTTCCTTAAAAAAAAAATTAAATTGATTTTTCTCGCATATCTTAAAAACAAAAATTAATGAAAATAAGAACACCAAAATAATAAAAGAAAATTTAGAAAATTTTTTTATAATCTATCATTTGATGATCTTTTTGAATATATCAGATATAACTAACTATCAATATGCCCAAGTTAGAATTGGCCAATTTGCCTAATAAAAATTAATAATTTGTTATAAAAAATCTTCTTTGAAGCTTTATTTACCTTTTTTAACATTTCTTGCTCAGATCTGATTTACACGTCAAAAAAAAAATGTATTAAGATTCCAAATTTGAATAGATGCGGATTTGGCTTTAGGCATGCGGATCAAATTAGGACTCGCGGAAAAGATCTAGATCCTTAGAGGATTTTGCTTATCCTTGAAAATAAGAAAACTGACAAAGTGTATTTTTTGTTTGACATTCTGAAAAAAGACAATATTTCTTAAATTGCATTGGTGTATAATAATTTCAGTATCCGAATAAATTGACGGCAAACTATAATAAATGAAGATATTTTTTCTTCTATCTCATTACTTACCTATTTATAGATAGATTTTTGTACTCTTGCATATAATATATATTTCACTGTTGATTGTAATTACTGGATATTATCGTAATTACGTCTTGGCCTCGAGAGTTGCCGGCCGCGATTGGCCGCCAGGCTGTGACGTGACATGGGGGCTCCCATCGAGGTTGCTGACCTCATCCTCATCTCTTCGGTCTTAATCATTTAGTAAATATATCAAAGAATTGTCGTAGAAACAAGTAGAGAAAGGTGGGGCTTCTCCCTCCGCCCCGGCATGCGAGGCAATCAGGAAACCTCATCCCCAAGTCTCCCCGGGGCAAAAGCATCGGCCCTCCAACCAACCCTCAGCACCGTTTCCCAGCAACTCACCACTGTCCACGGAACCAGCCAATTTAGTTAAATTATACAGCACCCAAATTCGATTTGCTCTATAATAAAAAAGAGAATCCCGTATCATCGGTCTTATAATGAAATTACGTTCGAAAACATCACAAAGTTCTATTACGTTGGACGTCATATTGATTTTCTATTCAAAATTTTATTTCGTATATTATATTGATCTCACAGAGGCAGCAAAGGATAACTCAATTAACGATTCTTATGTGTTATAATTAAATATTAGGCAGGGCGCGTGCGCTCGCGAGTCGCGACTTGCCGATAGTGCGAGAGATTAGATCAAGGTGCGCCTGCCTCCTTCGGGACCTCGCCTTCATATTTAGGAATATAATAGGCTCAGCTGAGTCAGCTACCCCAGCTGAACAACATTTAAAATTAGCCAAAAGGTGCAACTTGTGACTCATTTTTTTCTAAGGACAAACAAGTAGAAAATTCATTAAGAAAGAGAAAAAGTTTATATTTTCTAAATAAAAATTCCTGAGAATTTGGATCGGAGACGAATAAAAAACAAAAACTCACTAAGCAATAAACTAGCGTTTATCTTCACTGAGAGTTAGTAAAGACTTTTCGCGGGTATTAAAATCCGTGGATAATCCGAACATAATGAGAAAATGCAACTACCTTTAATAGAATCTGGATAGGTGACTTCTAGTAAAGACCAACTTCAGAAAAAAAAAAGCACTTGTAACGACTGACCACATCATAACTATTCAATAAAATTAATATGACTGCTTCCGATAGAAATATCCTTTTAATAACTTAATTGAAAGGAATATAGGAATTAAAAACAAGTAACGAAGTTATAGTGAAATTCAAAGAAGGATTAGGATTTAGAGCTGGCTCCCTCTAGATCTATATATCTAAAATATATACTCTACAATCTTCACCGATAAATGCTAAATTTTAATTATTCTTAAATGATTTTTACGCGTCCTTCAAAATCAGAGTAATTTTTTTTTTAAGTCTTTCAACATCCATCTTCAGTCCTTATTTATATAAATTAATTGGTAGTCGATATAATTATATTATATTAATAAATTTTGCCGTTTAGGACGAGAAGTGAACCACTGACCTATGGTGCCTCTATCTCTGACAGGACTAATCAAAGTAATTCTATTATATGCAGAACGCTATAAAATTTCATTCAGAAAGGCTCTCAGCAGTCTTGCATACATGACTTAAATTAGCTAAGAATTTGATGAGAGATCACCAACAAAACAAGGATAGAAATATTTTTTAGATATTAATAGACTCGTTTAATTGAACTCTCGGTTGTTAGTTGAGATCATCATAAGAGCTTGAATTATTTTTTTAGGTATAAGATTGTAATATTAATACTAATAAAGAAAAAATTTAACTAAAACTGAGATTAGGTTGGAACTGATTTGCCATATTAATTTCAATATAGACGATTCCAAACAACAATCATTGGTCCATTAAATCGGCTCGGCTCAATTCTGACCACAGTGTTTTGCCTAGTAGGGAGTTTTTTTTTTTTTCAAAAACTAAAATAACTTTTTTATTTTTTTAGATTTAGTTGTGAAGGGTTCTTTAAGAAGAAAATAAAAATTACTTTTTTTTTGACCTGCAAATTAATAATTAATAAGAATAATAATATAATAAATTATAAATAATTTCTATTATATTTTTTCTATAGAATTTCACTATTATCTAATAAAATGCTAATAGAAAAAAAAGCCATGAATCATCCATGATAAGCGATTAATATACAACTGTATTAATAAAAAAAATCTCAAAAAATAGTAATCTAATATCGTCATATTAATAATGAATTATAGGTATCTTAGTCATTCAAATGAAACAATACTAGTATAAAAAAAAATTTTAATTTTATGATTATATCATTATTCATCTTAAAATCCATTTAACTACAATATTAATTTATTTCAAAACTCAAACATATTAATAACTTTTTTTCAATTACATATTAATATATAAAATCTATTTTGCTTACTTGTTATTTATTAGCCCTTCTCTGTAATTAAATTACCTACAATTAATATATTCGATTGTATGTGATTATTTAATCATTTGCTATTTCAATTAATAATAATTAAACAAAAATAAGTTTAACTGAAAAATAAATGGATATATTTATTATTGCCTATTTAAAATGATTGCCTTTGTAATTTTCAAATTTAGGAAGGGCTTCTCACTATTTTATTTCCAATAATATACTCATTTCAATTACTATGAAACCAAATTTTAGCAATTCATATATAAACATGGAATTTTGGTAAATAAACATTGAGCTTCAATCAGTTTGATTCTTGAATGTATTTCTAATTGCGTTTCACAATATTGTTTGACCTTATAAAATAATAGAATTTGTTATATAACTAATGTTTATTGAAATTAAATTTTGATTTTTGATTATATATCTCCATATCATCACAACACAAATATTGATTTTATAAATAAAATTTTTTTAGGCAAATTTATTAAATAAATAATTATTAATATTCAATTTTCTCTAACAAGGTATGTACCTATTTATATTAAAAATTTAATTACTGAGTTATTATTTTTTTTTTTTTTAATGAAAATAAATTCAAAAGTAGGGTTCTTAGAAAAAACCCGAATTTGATGGCCTTCAAATTCCAAATAACAATTATTAATTTAAAACAAGTTTTTTTTTTATAATTATATATTATATATATTATAAAAATAATTTAAACGAGATAAATATCTGCCTATATTAATATATTTAAAAAAAAATAAATTTCACAACTTTAAGTCAATGACTCATATAATTAAGATTTTTAAATAGTAATTTTAAAGACCTATTAATAGTGTGACTATTTTTAAGTGTTTGGATTAAAAGAAGAAATCTGGCCTCCAACTGGCTTTAATAAAATTATTATTTCATACTCGTAATTTTATTATTATAAAGCTAATGACGTTTTAGCTTTTTCATCTCTTCAATTATATTATTTATTAAAACAATTTTGCAAAAGACGCGAATACCTTGGTTTAGTTACTACGCTATATTTTCTTTTAATGAGCGTTATAACTCTTCCCTGTTCAACATATCACCCTCGTTTATTTCCAATATTCAATATTTTTTCCATCATTTGTTTAATATTTTGACAAGTGAAATATTTAATAATAATTCTGCTTTTAAAAAAAAAAATAAACCCCATTTAATACATATTAATATATTCCATTATTTATTTATTTATTTTATTCATTTCTAATCTAATTGAACTAGAGGATTTTTAGGTTAAACAACATTTATTTATGTATTTTCTCATTTAACAGGAACTTTCTGTATTTTTCTGCATCCTTTTAATCGAATGGGAAGGTAGTGTAATTATAAAGAATTCTCTAGGATTTAACTTCAAATTATTTTTTTCCCTCTCCAAAATAAAATTCTGATACACTTATCGTAGGGGAAATCCGTCTCAAAAATTGAATTCATCCATCCATCGTATTTAATGTATGAAATTTTTACCTTTGATTTAATCGAAAAATTTGCACTTTCAAGATATATATTGACTAATATAGACTATAATAGTAAACGTACACTCTTTTTCATTATACAAAAATTTTAATACTCCATCAATTAATTAATAAATTATTTATTTTTTTGATTGCAAGAAAATTGCTTGTTTCCTTTGTAGAATCTTATATTAATTAACTTTATCTTCATCAAAACATTTTTGTTTATTTTCTTATTTGTAAGTAAAATTTTAGATTAGTAATCTCTGTCAATAATATCGTAAAAGTTGGAAAAAAATTCACCAGATATGTTCTTCAGAGATTAATAGGCTCCATCATTTTAATTAGCCATCGTATCGCCAAAAGTAATTTTGAAAAACAATATGTAAGTAGATTTAATTAATTTTATTGTTAGTTGCTCATATTATGTTGTTTTTTTTAGATAAAAATACATTTAAGCACGAACCATTTATTTAACTATAAATTTTTTTCATGTCACTCAACATAAGGCAGCCCCGATGTTCTGTGTCTCTTGACATTAGCTGCTATACATTTATTTTGAAAAAGGATTTTAGATTAATTTTATCGTTAACAACTTATCCCCAGTGTATAGTTGCAATAACACACTTTCCTTCAGATTTCCCCTGCTCCTCCTTACATATAATTTACTGTTAAAAGGTGAAAAGTTAAAATTAATCAGGACAGGAGTAGTCTTGTTGTTTCTACTCGTTCTTCACGGTGTTTCACCTCCAAGGCAAATCAATCAATTACAATCTATCAAAAGAATAAACTTGAGTAGGGCGGATTGTTGCTACCTTAACCCACTAATCCGACTATTTCATATTCTTAGAGTTGACGCCAAAATAGTTTTTAAATACATTTCAAATTATTCATTCTAAATGCCATCAAGTCCAGTTAGCAATGAATCCGATGGATATTTGTCACGTTATATTTATTATTTTTAAAAATAATTTATTATTCATTTTTTGCTTTTCTGATTAAAATTTAAAAACAAAATTATTTATAATATCAAATTTTCTACCTATGATATAGTTATGTGTGGTTATGTGAGGTATAGCAATGGAGGAACGTTATACCTTGTATTATTGTCAATTTTCAAAAAAATATATTAATTTTACGGCAAACATTTTACTTGAGATTTAAGAATAAAACCATTTATTTGCCATTTTTATAGACTGAATTTCTTCCTGAATTATTTGTTAATTAAGCTAAATTAATAATCTATTTTCATGTATTCTCTAATAAATTATTTTCTGAAAGGATTTTATAGGATCTTACTTTTATTTACCAGCTCATCAGTACTGAAGGTTATTAAAAGTAAAGTCATTTATTTGACAATAAATTTTATTATTGGTCATTTAATTCAATTTCATATGATAGTAATGATATATTTATAAATATCTTAAAATAATTTTATATTAATCGATTTTATAGTAATTAGCTTTTAGCTAAAAAGATTTAAGAACAAAACAATTTATTTGGCTATAAATTTTCCTTAGCAAGTCATCTGTCAATCAAGCCAAGTTAGCCACCATGTCAGGTGTCCCTTGATATTAGCCGCAATAGCTGCTCCCGATGGGAGTGAAGTGAGGTTAGGAGCAATGAAGGCGAAGTCTGGAGGTTGCTTTGTTTACCCGTGAAGATGGCAGCTTTTTTTGTTGCCGGGGGGACTCCCACGTGGCTCGGCGGGGGAC
>JAAAKE020080112.1:0-24471 GCA_010014785.2 Anisolabis maritima | reverse complement strand
TGAGGAGAGGAAAAATAAGCTTATTGCATAGAGTAACTTTCTCATTTTTCTACCTCTTCAATAATTTCAGCGGTAAGGTTACCTTTAAAAATTTAATCTATTTTATTATTATTATACAGAAGTGTCATTTCAATTTTTCCTTAGGGAAAGGAGGGGGAAAACCAAGGAGAGAGAAATATTCAGATGAAGAGAAAAAAAATTACAAAAGCAGAAAATAAATAATAATAAAAAATTTATTGTCCAGGAAATATATTAGATGGTCATAATCCATTGTCAAGAAGAATAAATAAATAGTTAAAGTATATTTCTGAAGGAACTTAAAAGTAACTCGTGACTTATGAAGATTTTTTTTAAGCCGGATAGGATTATGGAAAAATAGAGATTGTTGATAATTTTTTTTTACATAAATCATTAAAAATATTTTATCAAGATTATTTTAATAAAAATAAAAAACTAATAATTCCTATTTGACAGTTTTAGGAGGGAATTAATTTTTTATTTGTTAATAAATTTTTATTATATTAATATTAAGAAAAAATTCATTATAAGGAAATATTAAATAAGAAATCCATTGATATACATACATATATTTAATATTCATGTTGTGATTCAGAAAGTAGTTTCTTGTATGAATAATAGGTTCAATTTTAGATTAAGAAATCTTGAACAAAACAGTCTAGCAACCAGAGATACAGGTTCAATTACTTTTGAGGGGGATAGTAACTTTCTATTATTTTTTAAACAAAACAATGAATGAAAAATCGCACAGATTAAATCTATTTATGGGTAATCACCTAAATAAATAATCCATAAGATGCAATAATTTCATCTCTTCTTCAATCATATTTCGGAAATTTAAATTTTTCTTGGAAATAAAAATAGATAAGTGTTTTCGAATTCTTTTTCCGTGAATAAATTATATATATATATATATGGATATTTGCAGTGAATTTTTTTTTTAGACAATGCTCTGGCTATCTCGGGGATGTTTCCTGTCTCAAGGATCCTCCACTTCCTGTTTCCTGTCGGAAGGGTGGGCGATTTGCATTTGGTCCAGAGAGAGAGAGAGAGTGAGAGAGGAGTCACCCCGAGACCGCAATCAGTACAATGGCCGAGATCGTATAGAGCTGTTACAGTTACAGTTACAGTTGTTAAGACAGTTGGGTAATGCAAACACTTTGGTGAGGGTCCTTAATCGTATCCCTAGGACAGAGGAGAGTTGCAAACGCCCAATGGCCAAAGGCTCTCAGCCAAATCGAACTCCAGCTTTAGATAATTGCAAATTATCTACGGCCCTAGATTAATAATTTAAGATTAAAAAGAAAAGAAAAACCTCCTTTTTTAATATCAATAAAGTATTCGTTTCAAAAGTTTTTCGCTCTAAATATGATGCTTTAAATCTAAGAGTTATCTTCCCAAACCCCTAACAGGTAATCGCTTTAAGAGTAGATATAAACGCATCATAAAAAAAAAGATAAAAATTTTCTCAATCAGCCGTTTCTTCTTAAGCTTGCTATATAGAGCATTAATTGCTTCCCCTTGCAATTTAACGGTCACAAAGAATTCAAAAGCTGCTTTAAAAAGAGGTAGAAAAAAAACGGGCGACGGGTATTTTTTTAAATGAATTCTAGATCAAATTAAAGTTCTTTAACAAATACTCGTAACTTAATAAAATATTTTTGACTTTTTATTAAAAAAAAAAGTAAAAAAAAAAAAAGGAAATTATAATTGGTTGAAAAAAAAAACGTTTTTTTTTGAATCAAAGCTTTCACAAATCAGAATTTTTTCGGTTTTCAAAAGTTAATTTGAATTTTATACTTTTACACCCATTCATTCATGGTCTTTAATCCCGACACAGGATCATTAACTAATGTTAAAACTACCTACCAATATATTTTTAAAAAATTACATGTACAAAACGTTTTGTTTCATTGTTATCAAAACAATAGTGAAAAAATTAAAATTGAGGGATGGTTGATGGGGCGTAAGCATCCCCCCCTGGGTTCAGGGCCTTCCATTTTGGTGGCGGACGTGCTTATCCTGACAGCAAGGGTAGCCAGCCAGCCCAATGAATCAACCATCTCCCTTTTGCCAATATATATGAATGAAGATTTGATTAATGGCGTAATTACGTAGAAATGCGCCTTCCCGCAACATTTAAGTTTATGCAATTATGGATAGGTTACATTTTTGAAAAGAAAGCTCACTACAGGGCCCTAACTGCAGAGGAAATATTTAGCCACTACCTCCTGGCAATTTGTGGAAGGTATTAGAATAAAATTTTTAACGAGACGAAATTTAATTCTATTCTGCAAATAAAAATTAAGAATGAAACTAGAAATTATTTTAAAATCTTAAGAAAAAAGCGAGGATGAGGATCTATAGATTTCTTGTTGAATTTTTTATAGAATTTTTAATCAAACTAATAATAACGATAGTATAAAAATTTTAATATGATAAATTTAATTTATTTTAAAAGTAACATACTAGATATGTAACAGTTTTATCTAGGCTCTTTGTAAAAAAAAAATTGATATGTCGTAAAAACAGTAAGATCCTTGAAGAAGTGGCCCATAGGTAAGTGGTTCGCTTCCCGTCCTAAGCGACAAAAAGTTATTTAAATTATATTGGCCAACAATTAATTTAAATAAATAAGGACGCAGTCTAAATGGCCTCCGAAAAAAACAGTAAGTGGCTTGAATTTTGAAAAAATATATATTTATAAATTTTAAAACATTTTTGCGAGTTGTGTGAGTTTGTGTTTGGCTGGGCATAATTTACGCCCCAAGATTTTTCGCTTTCGCGGCAGACGTGCCTCCTTTTCACCAGGACGTAAGCCCAACCTCCATCTCGCAAAAATGTTTTATCTTAAACGATATATTGACTGACTCTTTATAGCCTATAGGGCGCTAGCAATTTCAAACAAAGCCCTATCAGTCGATATTTATAATTATATTTTAATAACAATTTGGAAAGCTATTTATTATCTTTATAATAATATTTTTTTAAATTTTGTGTTGTATATTCATTATGATGAGACTCTTGTAAATTGTAAATTGTAAATGTATGTTTATACTTCGTAACTAGTGGTTCAAAGGAGCACTAAGGCCTTTCCGAAAATAAAGATGGTCTTCACTTTAAAAAAACTTTCTGAACCCTAATATAGTATAGTATATACATGAAAGTTTAAATATAAAAGATATTTTTTAATAAGTTAATAAGGTCGTTCAGTGTAGAAGGAACTTGTACTAGAGGCTAAGGAGAAAATTTATAATTCAAACTCCTCCTAGAGTTCTTATCACATTTGTTCCATCTATAGCTCACTCTTCGTCTTATTGTCTAGAGTTGAGAGGGGGATATATATATAAATTATCATTACGAATTATAACGTTATCTTAATTTAAATTATTAAATATAAATTTTGTATGACAAAAAAAATTAATTCTCTTAATCTTTTAATATTTTTTTTTTATAATTATACACTTTTTCATGTTATTTTAAAAATAAATTTTTAATAAAAACACTTTTAAAATAATAGCAATTTATGTTGAATATTAAAATTTTTTTTCTGAAGGAGCAAATTTTTAAATTGAAAATAACAAATTACAGCAAATATTTGTGTCCTAGTTGAAATTAACAAAAAGTTAAAGGTCCAGTGAGAACAGTAATTTTTTCCTGAGGGACATACCTCACCTTCTCCCCTCCTCTGGAATCGCCAACTACTACAGAAGAGCACCCAAATGGGCCATCAAATCTTTATAAATTAAAGAAAAAAAAAATCCAGTGAACCATTTAATTTGTATATTTTTCATCTACTTGTGGGGATAAATATACTTTTGAAACGAAGAATATTTTTTATATAATGAATATTCATAAAAGTTCCCCTTCTTAAAAGCAAAGAGCTAAGTGCAATAAAAAAAAATCACTTTAGATTATCATAATTATAAATTTGGAAAATTTTTATTTTTTTAAATTCATCAATATGTTAAGAATTTAATTTATAATGATTTTCTCTAACTTCCGGTCTGTAGATTATAACCATTTTTTCTGTTCTGAAAGTCTTTCGTGACCGCATCAGATTTTTTTATTTTATTATTTCAATTTTCTGATAAGATATCTTAACTAATTAATATTCTAATATCGACTCTTCGCTCTATGTATTATTTAAAGCTTCGGCTCGGAATTCTTTTTTAATAATTAAAAGATCGTCGAATTCATAAAATAATGTCTCTCATTATTGACTTAAATTATATATATTTTTATTTAGTTGGATTGTTTTTTTCGAGAGTAAATTGATTAACGAGGAAGCAGCAATTGATTCCATTTGTTCCAATGCGCAAAGCTTCAAGGGAGTTCCAAGTCCGAGCCATTAGGCTTTTTTTTCTGTTTATGTGTATAGTTCTTTAATTTCGCTGACCTGAAGCATTTTATTGAAAACCAAACTAGACAGGAGGAAATAAACAGTGAAACTTTTATCCTTGGCTATTTTTTTTTTAAGTTTCTAAAATCTAAAATATCAATCAAGTTTGTTCGAAATTAAAGTCTTTTCTTAATTTCATTGAATCGTATATTTACCCGAGTTGCTTTCGTGTTTCCTAAGTTTGGTTAGTTAGTCATTGACAATTTAGGGCGCATTAGCTACTGAGGCTATTAGCGCCACTATTTTTTTTTTTTTTTTTTTTTTTTTAAGATAATTTTAAAAACTCAACTTTAACTTGTAAATTTCAAAAAAATTTATATTTTTTCTTATTTGGTAGATTATGTTCAAATATGCTTGGAGTATATAATTTTGTTGACATTTTCAACATTTTGTTATTCCACAGTCGAGTATATATTATATTTGTTGCGCTGAAATAAGCAATTTATGTGAAATGGACATTTGCCTAATTAGCGAAGTAAGGAATAAGTAAGAAGGTTCACTACTTGTTGTTTTTTTTTTTTTTTTAATCTAAAGAACAAATTTACACTTTACCGAAATTGTATGACCCGCCTCTGGCAAATTAGACAAGTGTCGATTTCACATAGTAGACTAGTAATTCTTATTTCCCTAATTTGGCAAAAAATTGCAATAGACAAATTAGACGAGCATAGTAACTATAAAAACTAGACTGGGGAATATGGATTGAATATTACAGGCTGTTCTAACCGAGGGTGAAATAAATTTTTTCGGTGAGAATTAGACTTATTAGAGGATAAATTTATTTAAAAATTGATCTTATTATTAGTTCTTAGAAATGTCATCATTAGAAGTTTTATGTAGATCTTTCTTTTAAAAATTTCCAATAATAATTATCTTCTTGTTTACGTTTTATAACTTTTAAAAAATATATTAACTGCATAATAATGTTTTCATGTGTTTGAAATTGAGATGCATTAACAATTTTATTGGATATGTAATTTCTCAGATAAATCAATTTCACCTATAAAGAGAGAGGATGAATGAATCCATTGAGCAGAGCGCTCAAAACTCTCAATAAAAGATATCCGGCTATCAAATCCACCGGAAAGAGTTGTTTTCAGGGAACGAATTAGAGGATCGACAATTGGTATATATAACTCTCCCTCCGTCTTCTTCCTTCCTTTATTATTCCTATAATTCGGGGTCGGCAAAGAATATTTATGCAGTTGACAATCTGATATGGGAAGAGGAAGAATAATATATAGGGAGAAGAATATCAGTCTTAGTTCGGGTAACTCGTGCACATACGCACAAGATATGAGCCCCAGTGTGAATATCTTATTATATTTAATTTATAATTATATATTGTTTTGTTACTAGATGAAAAAATTAAAAGAGAAATTCAATTTTTTGAAATGGGCAGAATTTATTCTCATAAAGGAGAAGGTCATTTCCTAATGAAAAATATCTTAGTTGTTATATCATATTAGAAATATGGAATGGAAATACCGAGCCACCAAGCAGTGATTTTATTTATATGATAAATTGATCGATAGAGAAAAAGCCTTTCTAGAGGCGAATCGAAGACGTAATTCCAACGTCCCTTCTCATCTATCTCTCCAATTAATTATTCATCCCTCATTTTGATGATGGCTGTCTAATGTCTGGGGACTGATGAGTCGAAGGGACTTGACAACGCAATGAATGCCCTTGTAAGATTTATCTGTATTATTGTTCCTATCAGCCCTTAATTCGGGCTGAGTGTTTCCAAGGCGTCGAATCAAACATAGCCATCATATGATTACTTTTAAATCCACTATTCCAAATGGCTCCCAAGCAAGTTGATGACTATTTAATCCACATTCCTTATCATCGCATCACTACATCCAATAAATCATTCATAGTTCTGTGCCAGACTGTGGAATTCTCGAGATGAGATTATCAAGCTCTCAGGAGACATTCAAATGAACCATTTGTTGAAGGGAGAGGAATAATTGAAATTCGAACGTGGAAAAATATAATTAATTTGAAACTTTAGGTTTTTTTTATAGGATAAACGATACGATATAATTGAAATGATCATAAAAATTAAGCAACTAGAAAATATTAAAAAAAAAAAAAAACTAGATGATTAATTTTAATAATAGCAAAATATTCAAGAATTGGAAAATATAACAAAAAAAGAAAAAAAAGATTCGTCCAAATTAGTCAATCAACACGCTAAGCTGATGTATTTAAGAAAGAAAAAAGTGTATCTATATGATATATTAATTACAATTATTATTATTCAAGAGCTAAGAAAGTAATAAAAAAAAAAGATGTTTAATAAAAAAAAAAAAAAAAAAAACTAAGAAAAAATAAAAAGCGATTCCAATTTTCCTATTGATTTTTGTCATTTATGAACCATAACAGGAAAAGAATATTAAAGCTAATCGTAAAAGAATATTGAAAAAATAAAATAATAGTAATTTTTTAATAAAATTTTTATTTATGCGCGGGAATTATGACAAATTAATTTTTTCTAATAAAAAATTTATCAAACGTTCTAAAAATATAAAAATATCATTAGAATTTCATTTAAATATGTACATAAATATTAAAAAATTAATTTCGACAGTGAGATATATTTATTTTATTTTATAGTACAATTAGTTTATTAAAAAAAATTACAAATGAATAATGAATTATATAAATAAATAAATATCATATTTTACTTCAAAAAGAATATGGTAAATTTGAGTTTTCGTCGGAAATATATATTTGTGTACGTGCCTACATAAAAACAAAATATGGCATTAAGTTAAAAATTTCATATAACAGTTAGGTATCATCAAAAGATTAAAATTTGATAAACAAGTTAGGTGTCATTTTAAGATACGACATGAAAATTTCGATAAAATCGATGAGCTATGTGAATTTTTGTTCATTTTGATAGGCTCATTGGAGAAAATGAAATTTTTATTTATCTATCGCTAACGTTAAGAAGACATCTTTAAATTTATAAAGCATTTGTTTTTTTAAAACATTTTAATATGCGAAAATAATTAAATTTCACACCCTCTAATCATATTATCTAAATTAGAAAAATAGCATAATATTTTCTTTAATAAATTTTTAAAATATACGAATTAAAAAAAACATTCAAATGTCATGGGTATATATATTTTTATTTGTATATAATATTTTAAATAAGCATATCAGCTTGTCAATTTTAATAATTTATTTATTTGGCTATTTCACTTTTGATTAATGTGATCCCAAATGTAAATAAATAACTAGTTTCACAGTACTTTTGTCACAGATCGTACTGACAAGTTGACTGAGAGTTTTACTTTTTTTTATATGCTCGAATAAACTAAGTTTCTCATTGCTCAAACAAATCATTAATTAATATCACTGAAACTCATTAATTCTAATTCTTGCAAGTTGCGAAATGCGTCCTGCTTCCTGTTCCAATTATTCATTCAAATTGCAATGCTTGATTTGATTTCAATTCGGAAGAGCCGAGTTCCTTGGCGCCACCCCATCGTCTGCTGGCATTTAGTATAGAACCCCTTGCCTGGGAGGGGCGGGGGTGGGGTAGCGAATGATGTTACTATACTATTACAATCTCCCCATTTGAAACTGTCACCAATTCGTCAACACGATTCATAATATTTCATGGAATGGTTGAAGACGCAGATGGAAGGAATTTTCATCTATTCATAGATAAATATTATTATACTTGCTACGGTTATTTATTATAATACGAATATCATAAATTTATTTTTTTATATTATATATCCATCAGAAGGAACAAAAGTAACTTCTGCTTGTGTTTTTTTTTCTCATATCTGGATATTCCTTAATGATTTTGGGCGTTTCATTTATTATTTGAAAAAGGCAAAATATTTTTTTAAAACCTAATATATAAAATATGTTTTCCGATCTGTGCATTTTGAAAGGATTTTCGTTATTTCTTATAAATCAAAATAACAACGCTTAGCAAGCTGATTCTGACAGGTTCTATATTAGCTGGAAATGATGTCTATACAGTAATAATGACGTCCTTATTAAATTTTTAAACTGTCTCGTTTCTTAGTTGAGTTTTTTCTCCCCTCCCCCCCCCTCCCCCCCCCCCCCCCCCCCCCCCCCCCCCTCTCTTTCCCTCTGTTCCTTTTTTTTCTTTTCCACCTCCCCTTCTTTTTGTTTTTTTTTTTCCCCCCCCCCCCCCCCCCCCCATCCTCTCTCTCTCTCTCTCTTTCGATGGCAATACTATTTAATACCGAAGCCATTTTCTTCTTTTAAGATACTTGAACTGTTCATCGGCAGCTAACCCACCATCTTGAAGTAAGTAATTTCCCAAATCCTCTCCAATCCGGCTTTCGAACCTGCTACAACACTCCCGAGTGCTTTGATAAAGATTAGTGAGGACATTAGGTGTTCAATTTACAAACGAAAAGTTACGATTTGACTTTCGACTATGTGTGGTATATTGACCAACTTTTTTTTCCTTACCCAGTTTGAGAAAAAAAATGAAATCAAAGTCTTATCTTTTCTTAAGAAAGAAGAAGAGAGGCGACAGTTCCTAATTATGTGCCGGGCCGACGCTCTCTTCAAAATGTAATCTTCAATTTCAAATGTATATTTTTCATCCCCTTTCCCCTTATGGGAATTAGAAATCTACAAGCTAAATATAAATTAAAAATTAAATGAATCCTTGAATAGAAATACGATAAAATATATATAACATCTTTTTGCAAATGTGAAATTTATCTGAAATCAATATTTTAAAATGATTGATAGGTTATAAATGAAAACCTTCAACTTTTTTTTTTACATCCTGCGACAAACAAAAGAAAATTACACTCTGATAAATGAGGAGTCTGTTTCAATTGAACTTTTAATTAATTAAGTTCTATTTAGCAATATGTAAATGTAATAACGTCGTCTCGACACTTAGCAATTAATAAGATACACAAAATTTCAATAAATAAATAAATAAAAAATTTAATTTTATACTCCAGTACAAATATAATTTTTGTACATCTGTAATTGGTGCTTCTCAGGAGGACGTGTATTATTTTTTTAAGTTGTCGTCTATTGATTTTTAAAGAAGAATTTATTCTCTGGGAAAATTTTTCTTAAACATGTTGAGTTTTAGAATAAATTTAAGATTTTATAGTTAGATGTTTTTTTATTTTTATTTTTTGTTGTTCGCTCAGTGTGAAAACAATCTTTATACTATTAATATTATATTAAAGATTGGAATTTGATATCCAGGGTGAAAGTCCACGCATGATTCTTGCTCGGGAGAGGGAATTAATTTCCAGCTGGGAAATAAATTTAAATTTCCTCTAATGTAGAAAATAATAAACTATAATAGGAGAAAAGGTCTTTTTGGTATTTATTTATTTAATCCCACTTGCCATTAAATTTCAAGAGCTCTTAAAACAAAACAATGAAGGATCCTTGGATTAAAGATTAATTCCTCCTTGAATATATTTTTTTTTAATTTAAAAGAATATTATTTAATTTTCATCAAAAGTCGCAATGGAAGTTCAATTTATTTTTTTATTTTATTACTTTTAAGGACGAATTTACGCTCTCTCTTAACCCTTTTAGAAGCTAATAAAAGTTCCTACTAGAAATCTTTAAAATTATCTTCCCATCAATAGAAATATTAATTCAAATGGCTTTTATTCAACACCTACACAAATTCAAGTCTTCATATTTTAAAGGAATCTTCTAAGAATTGTTCAAATCTTTTTGATTTTCTTATTTTAAAATTACACTTCGATTGTTGGTTAAAAAAAATAATATTCGGGTGAATATAAATCACATAAAGTGAATAAACTTTATTTTCCTTTTGATCGGCCTTTTATAAATGCTAATGAAGTCTTTAAACCAATATATTTAAATGTAGATATTGTAATATTAGTGAGATTCATAAACCGTACAAATAAATTAAAAATTATGCAACGTTTTATAAATATGAAAGAGATTGCATTTAAAATGACCCCGTTTGCATAAATGGCAAAGTCTATTACTGTATAAAAAACATTTTTATAAAAATCCTTTATATGAATATTAAATATTCATTTCTGAAACTTTAATAAATTTAATATAAACAAAGTATATGTTTATAAAATTTAACTTTCAGGCTAAGTGTTTTTATAAAAAATAAAAGCAGAATTAATTATATGAGAAGTTAATTGAAAAAATTTAAAGAAATCAAAACTTTTAAGATTTTATTTGTTAAATGCTAAGCAATACTTTTTTTCTTATAATTTATTAATTATCCATTCGAGGGTTGACAGGGGGATTTCAAAAGTTTTAAGTGTATTAAAGAAAAAAAAATTATTTTTTCGGAAAAAAGAAAATGGGAAATAAGTACTTGGGACCAATAATATATAGTTGTCTAAAAATTACTTGTAATACAGGCATCATGATAGTGAGGGTATTGTAGTAACCCATCTACATCAAAGCAGGATAAGACCTGCCCCTCGCTTCCCATAAGCAAAGCGAACGTAGTGAGCCCATTGAAAAATATACAAAGCTCCTTGAGCCTAGTGTGCGCATGCGTCGCTTAAATAGTTGGCGGCAAGGGATTCTCCTCTTCTTTTCTTCTTTAAGTTTACCAGATGCCGAATTACTCATAAAAACCATTTAAATACTTATTTTGATTCATTATTAAAAATGAACGGAATTTGGAAACAAAGATAATTTAAATGGTTTATCTTTATTCCAAATACATATCAACAATTTGTTTCTTGTTGAATTTAAATTTTTATTTTTGCATATTAATTTGTTTTCTTTTCAAATTTTCTCGGGCATTTCTAGTTAGCGGATTAGGGATGTACCGAGGAGGTTCAGTTTATCAAACCAAAAAAATATATACTAGTGAATATCTAATATAATTAAAAAAAAAAAAATTGTCATTAAAAAGTATTAAGTAAAGATGGAATTTTAAAAAGAAATAATTTTTTATTTCAATTTTTGTCCATTGTATTAAATCTCTTGATTCGAGGTTACAGACTGAGAGGGGATTAAGCCGGCCTGTTGCAGAGCCTGATCTTGCAGGGATAGATTATTAAAGAGAGGGAAGAAAGTTTTGTGTGAGTTCCTTGAGCGCAATCAATTTATATTCAAGTACCATATAATAAATTAAAAAAAAAAAATGCTTTTACTTAAGTTTTAGAAATTTTTTTCATTAAATTAAAAATTTTATTGTTAAAATATAAGTATAGTTGGTTGAAAAAAATGATATTCTGTCATGCTGTATAAAAGGATCTAATTAATTACAAATATAAAATAAAAGTTGTAAATTCTTGCCACCTAAAGTGACGAAGTTTTAATGTTGTACAATTTTTTTTTTTTTTTTTTTTTTTTTTTAAGAGAAAAATAAAACAAATTTGTTTAGATCTATCATCTACTTTAAAAATTTCATACAACTCATAAAATCTTGAAAACTATTTTATATATATACATGTGATGGGGTAAGTTGTGAATTAATAAAAAAACTTTTTATTGCTTTCAAAAATAAACTAATAAAAATCTTTTGAATTAGAATCATTTATATAAAAATTGTATAAAAATTTAAATGGAAAAATTTCATCTAAATAAACAGAGATAATTATGGGTTTAGTTTTTGTTCTCTTTTTTTCAAGATGACTATCACTGGGAGCTTAGAAACATTTCTAATATCTGTGATATGATCTTGAAATGGAACATAACCAGAAAACAAACGAGAGGTATCTGGATCATAAAATAGGATCGGGTGTACTCTATGGAAATGCACTGGTGGACCAAGAGGACTAACGACAAGAAAAGAGCCACTTATTATTCTCTTATTTAATGGCGTTCAACGAGAAACCAAAGAAAAAAATTTCACTACAATAAAACCTCGATTTAACGGATCCTAGCTTAAAGTATTTCGAATTTAACGGGCAAAATTCTTATCTCGGTAATTTGCAAGTTATATGCAATAAACTTGGAAGATAAACTAAATGATTTCTCTTCTGGATAAAATAAATATAAAGTATATTTGTTGTTGTTGTTGTTGTTGTTGTTAACAAAAGCTGAATGAATTAATTTTTTTAATGTCTGGTATATAATGTATTGTGAAAGAGAAAATTTTCTTGATGATTAAGGTAAAAAAAAAGGCGTTAAATTATTAAGTTCAGAGATTTTATTTGTACTTTATAGTGGAAATTTGTATTATCAAACATAGGGATTATATAAGCTTCTCAACTTTCTATGACGTTTATATACATCTTTAAAGAATTTTAAGATCACTTTTAAACCTTATCCTTTAATAATATACCAGAGTAGAGGCGTATCGAGGTGAGAGCGAAAGGGGTGTTCGCCTCCATTCCCGCCCCAAGTCATCGGCCTCGGTAGAGCGCCCCTTTTGGAACGTTTTTGGTGCCTGTGGTGGGAACTAATGAATCACCCTTTTTTTTAATTTCATGTATATATCACTTTCTCCTTTTAAAAAATGTTTGAATAAAGATTTTTATTCATTCATCTTCATTAGAAATAGTTTGACAAAAGAACTAGTTAATTCCATCATAAATTAAGATAAGTAAAATTTTTTGTTTGTTAATCAGTATATTTTAATTTACTGAAAGTACCTTCAATTACGAGAGATTCTAGATGTAATAGTAACACTTAAAGATTATTATATTCTTATTAAAGCTTTTATTACGAATCCAATCAACACTTGTAGTTTTGGAAGACTTAACCTGAAGTACCTGTTAATTTTGTGTTGGATAATATTCTAATAGAAAATCCATTCGGGAGTGTTAGGGGGGAAGAGATACTTTCGACCCTTCTTTAGGAATGGTGGTTCCTTCATTGTGGAAACGAGACAAAACGGAACAAAAAGCCAAGAAATGGACGCGACGAATAAGGGTGGGGGGATTTCTCATACTCGAGTTCCCTTCCTCCCAGTCGAAAAGAAAAAGATTCGTTGTCTGCTCGTGAAAATGGGCAGAATGAACGGCAATTGGACTAATCCGTGAAGATGATGATGCTGATGACTTATTATAATAGCATTTTCGGTTGGCTTGCTTCTCAAGTGATTTCGAGAACGGGAGAGAGAGAGAGAAAGAGAGAGGAAAAGGTGACGTCATATGCCCCGGGGATTAAGTTCTAGTAATGTATGGAGAGCGTGTCATCCGATCAGAAAATTCGCCAATTGTCACTTTAAGGATTTTATTACATCATGTGACTCAACGTTCCAAAATTGAAGTAATTGATTTAAACAATAAAAAAAATTCTATTTTGATTATTGAACAAGTGAGGCAGAAATTTTTTTTAATCGTTCAAATGACTGCCACGAGCGTAATAAGGAGGGGAGTTCAAATGAGTTAAATGATAAATGTAACTCATAAAACAAAAACTAAACTAATGATATTTTTTAGTAATATTAAATTTTGATGGTAATTATTAAAAGGGCGGTGATCATCCCCGGGCTTTGTGCTCCATCTTCATAAATAATTCGGAGCTGTAAATTTCTGGCTTAGGTGGTTAATATGTACGTTGATGACAATTTTTTTTTTTTTTAATTTCTCTGATTATTTTAGAACTCAAAATCTTATCACCTCGACAGACGAATATTCAATGTAGATATATCAAATTTTATCCGTTTTAAATTACCTTACCCATAGACGGACCCTCTGGAGTCAAAATAAAAGGATTTTCTAGTTAAGGAGAACCCAAAATAAGAAAGAAAAAGAAGAGAAAATAAACAACTAATTCGTTGTACTGTTGACGTGGCGCAGATCTCCATCTGCAGATCTTGAAATACAAATTAACATTATTTTGTACCAGAAAAAAATTAAAATAAAATAAACTAAATAAAAAAAAAAAATTCTGAATTAAAGATTTTTTTAATCTAAAAATCACATGTGAATTATTAAAATTCAGAGTCCATCCTAAGATTAGGTGAAGTTTCAATCATAACTCGAGATAAATTAACGATTTTGATTTAATGGAATATGGACATTTTGATTTTAATTTCTATCGCTTAGAACAGCCTTCAATAAATTATTTTAAAATGAATATTCTTCATTATATAGGAAAAATTCATTCGTATGAATTTCTTGACTTTTTTCTAAGATATAGGCCCTAATATACATTTGTTTTTCAATTAAGCTATCGTTTACATATTTATTAATTATGTTTCTATATTTAATATCTAAAAAAAGAATAGAATTGGAAATTCTTTTTGAATATAATTTTAGAATTAAAGTTAAATTTGAAATAAAATTTGAATTTTGATAGTATACGACAACTAGTTATTATACAATTTAAATTAGATCAGAACTCTCAAGGGATGCCAAAAGTAAAATTTCAATCGAGACTTTTTCTACTAATAAAATACTTTATTCATCTGTATAAACCATAAAAAGAATATTAAAAAAATTTTTGAAGTCAGTGAATAAATAATAAAAGTTGGCATTAATTATTATATTCAATTAGCGGAATTTCGTGTTTTTACGGGATATATAACAGTGTTAAACGAGGGGATTACTCTGCATACGTACCATATATATATATATATATATATAAAATAACTCGAAAATAAAACGGTGCTGAATGATGCTACAAAATTGAATGTCTAGAAAACTTTCACATCTTGTTTCATTAAAAATTTAACAAACTCCGTTATTTGTTCAGGCCACAACTAACAAAAAATTTATAAACTTTCAATTGTTCAATATTGCAAAGCAAGGATTAATTGTTTAGGGGTTGGCTATTCTCAAAGCCCATTATTATAGGATTATGTCAATTATTGGAGAATAACAGATCCTTATTTACTAATTTATGGAAAATTTACAAAAAAATTTTATTTTAAAAAGAGTATAATAAAAATGGAGTGATGCACAATAATCATTAAGTAAAATTTTTGTAAAAATTTTTTGTCATATAAGAAAGTATAGTAAAATTTGTTTCTTTTTTTATTATATTATTTGTAAGTTAAATAGCAAATCAAGAAGTTTATTTCCATTTGTTCATGATAATAATCATTCCTCTCTTTTTTTTTCAAACAAACATCAAATACGGATAAACAATTTTGATTAAAAAGCACTTGAAGATTATATACAAAAGAAACGACAAGCAGATGAAAAAAAGACAATTTATAAAATTATTCTAAAATATTCAACGTGTTTCGGTTGTGTTGACGTCATCAGGAATAAGACAAAGAGAAAGAGACAATGGTAAAAATTTATTTACATAATATTAATATATATTATTTATTCTTGATGATGGCAACATGAACTTGTTGAATATTTTATAATAATTTTATAAATTGATCTTTTTTTTCATTTGTATATATATATATATATATATATATCCTTCTAAAACATGATATTACAGGGACCAAAGTGCGCTGAAAGAAAGACAGATGGCTTAGTTCTGTGAATGACTTTTTGTGTCGATTATACATTGTTAGATTAACGTTATAACTTTGATATTTCACTACACTACTCTGTTAGTGATAAAATAAAATAAGCATTAAAAAAATATTTTCGCTTGAAGAAAATAATAATTTAAAGAGAAACAAGGATTGAATTACAAATTTAAATAGCCCTCAAAAATGTCTATTTTAGAAATATTTGTTTCTATGATAAAGAAATAACTATTAGAGTGTTAAAGAAATAAAAATGAAAAAATGAACTTGAAGCCCTTTCAAAAACATCAATCATGTAAGGTGTCATCCAGAGTTGACCGATTTGGTCAAATATACTGCCTTTAGAGGTTGCTCCTAGAAGCTAAAGTTTAATAACTTTTGGTTAAGAGCTTTTGGAGGAGAAGTGACAAACAAGAAATGAAGAATTTTTTATAAAAGAGAAAAAATATTATAAAAAAAAAAAAAAAAAAAAAAGAGAGAAATGAAAAATTAAAGACTCAAGAAAAGGAAATTAACATATAGGCCTATCTGAATGTATACGTCAGGAGAAAAAAGTAGTTAAAAAAAAGTCAGGATTTGCGCTATCAAAATCAAAGAGAGTTAAACAAACAAATTTGATTCTCAGAGAAATTAAAAAAATCCTTTATAATTATTAATTTTACCAGTTAATGTGGGCAGCTCGTCCTTTACAGAATATTGCTATGCGCACATGGGGAAGGGATAGAAATAGTGAAAAGCGTATAGTCAGGCGTGGCAAAGAAAGAGAGGTAAGTAAGTAAATGTATAATGTAGTAAAAAATAATTAAAATAGAATAAAAAATATAAATAATAAATAAATATATATGGGTACATAAATATAAATAATAAAGTTATAACATATACACTAGATATAAATATATATACTATCGCATTGAAAAGTAATTGGTCAACCTGCATCTTATGTTTCGTCTTAATGGATAATTAGAAGAGCTACATGAAATCCAAAAAATAATAAATTTAACAATAAGTAAAAAAATTTGATGATATTGAATTTCATGTAGGTCTCCTAGTTATTCATTAAGATGGATCAAAAGATACAGGTTGACCAATTACTTTTCAATGTAATAGTATATATATACAGAAAATACAATCACAATGTTACCAGTTAGAGGTTTAGAAAAAGGCATTTTTAGTGCTTATATATTCATTCTTCAAAAACAAAGAATTTTTCATATATAGTGAAATGATAAGGTAAAACGATATGACGGTCCTTCACTAGGGGATTCCTAGAATAATGAGAAGAGGAAGGGGCTTGTCAAAACATAACATGTGACTAATTCTTGTGAAAATTCCCGATGAAGGGTCAATCGCGAAAGACAATGTAATGTACAAAAGAAGAAACAAAAACCAAAAAATTTATTGGTAATATAATGGAAGAAATCAAAAGAAGGAGGGGTGAAAGTTTTGCCGTTGCTACTGGCAGAGCGAAAAAAAAATTTAATTAAATTTTCCCTTATTTTAGGTTAAGCATATCCTATTTGCCATTCCTGATATATAGACAGTTAAATCATTTTTGTTTATATATAGTGTAAAGCAGCGTTTCCCAACCTTTCCACCCTTATGGAACCCTTGTGACAATCTCCAAGTTCTAGAGAACCCCCACGTCAATGTAATTATATTTAATAACAATCATTATTTTAATTGAATGATAGCCACTTTAAGTGTTAAGTACAGCTGTCTGACAAATACATAGACGGGATTACCAGTGACATACGTGAATTTGAATCTATTTGTTTCAGAAAAAATATATATATTACTTTTATTTGAATATTACTATTTCTTGCAGAACCTTTAGCAACATTTCGAGGAACTCTATGGTTTTCGGGGAACCCCTGTTGGTCAACACTGGTGTAAAGTATACAATTTCCGAAAGGAGGCAGCTACTTATCCTCCCTTAATCTTAGAGAATATGATATTTTAAAGATTCTTTTGTATATCCTACTTATAACACTGAAAATGATCTTAACCAGAATCGAAACGTCAGATTAAGTAAAATCAATAAAGAAAGCTGCCAACTAAAAAAATCCACTTAAAACGATTGAGTCCTTCAGATACAAACTGAATATTTCAAAACAACTGAAGTTAAGAACAATTCCTATTGATCTCATTCTATTGAAGATAATAAATTTTAAAATACAATGAAATTTTCTGCTCTTGATTTACATTATATATAAAAGACGCCCTTTTTACTATTTTCAAGAATTTCCCCTACCTTATTGATTATAATTTAATAAGAATCAGTGAGGTATCAGTGGAAGAGACTTGAAATTTTCTTTATAATCTATTTTTACATATTTAATTTTATTAAATCTATTTTTTGTAATTTTTCTTTGGCTTTGGGAGGGGGCTGCTCTCTAACTCCTCTAAGTTAGTCACAGTACAAAACACTATTACTAGTACCGTAACCAGCATTCTTCTTAAGAAGAGAACCATTTGAATTTGGGTGGGGCCCAATACAATTTTTCTTTTATTTTGTGTTCTTTATTAGAAATTATATTTAAATTTTTTTTTAATTTTATGTTAATTTTTACGATTTTTGGCCTACCCCCCCCCCCCTCTCTCTCTCTCTCTCGTGAATTCCTCACCGCCTATTAAAATACAATCAATAAAAATTTTCAGGAGATAGTCAATAATATAATTAAATTCTACACTTTAAGCCCGTAAATGCGGATCCTATTTTATTTATTTTATAAACAAAATTAACTCTCTTTAGAAAATGTTTCTATGGAAAAACTCCTCCTCCTCCTCATATTAAAAATTTCAACTTTATTTACCTCTTATTGTGACTAAATGTATAAATTTGATGTTTCAAATAGAATAATTTGTTTTCTATGAAATTTTGTTCTATTTAGAGAATGTATAAAAGGTAGCAACTAGTTAATTCATTTATTTCGCATGGCTTTTATAGTAAAACAAATATCATGAGTGGGAAATATATTTATACCTATTCATACTTGGCTTCTATTATATAAAACAATAATTGAATAGTAGCAAATTTACTGTACAGATGGTTTTGACCCCATAAGCGACAGTGAAATTAATACGTTTAACGTTTGAAAATAGAAAAAGAGATTATTGTAACAGTTGCGAGTGAATATTAAGCAGAGCATAAATAGCTAGCTCAAAACATCACCTTGAGTAAATATTGAGGAAATAATATTTATTCAAGTATAATAGAATGTATAAATTCCGTGATTATAGTTTCTCTAGAGCTCGAAACGCTTTGAAACAAGAAATGAAATTTAGAGAATAGAATGGTATTTTGTTTAACTATTGACACAAAAAAATAAATTGAAGTTGGATATCAAAATAAAAACTTTTTGTGATTTGACTTTCTTTTAATAAATATTCAGATACATACAATTACTTCTTTTACAAAGTGGATGCGCGTAGTGAGCAAAAAAAGACCGCATAGAAACAAAAAAATTAAACACGAAATAAATCCATTAACGAGAAATTTCTGCAATGTAAGTTAATTGGTAATTATGAAGAATTATTAGATTTTTCTGATTAACAAGGACAAATACATGTATGTGAAATAAAAAATTCGGAAAACAATTTTCTTAGTCTGCCAGAAGAAGTTGTTTAATAATGATTATTAAGAAAATGGAAAATAGCTATAATATAATTGGCACCAAATTTTTGTTGTCATGCAAGTAATTAATTTAATAATAATAATTTAGGAAATTCTTTTACTGATTGTCTTTTCGTATTTACCTATTCATCAATAAAAATAAAAATTTAGAATTTTCAGTTAACTAATTGGAATGAGAATACTTTAGAAAGAAACTGTTAATTATGTTCTGGGTAATAAATAATAAAAAAAGTAAAAATAGTTAAAAATTTTCCTAGAGAGTTAATATGAGAGAGAGAGAGAATGTTTTTTATTTGTTTCTCTTGTACAAAACAATTGTTCAAAAGCAAATCAATAAGTTTTCTTTTAATATTTCAAAGAATTTTAATTCCAACCATTAACAAGAGGGATTAATAAATAAATGAAGATAAAGAGATGATGTTTTCGTTATTTATGTATCGGTTAATACATAATTAAAAAATATGTAGAACAATAAATATCTTCTACTTAAATGAAAAGTTAATTTAATTTTCTTTCTTTCTGGAGTTGGAGGGTTTTAGAGAATAAAACAAAAGATCTAGAAGGTTGCGGCGTAGTGCCGCCTGGAGTTATGTTTTGGATATGCTTCGCGCTGAATAATTAGGGGCGGCTCGGTCCTCAATTAAAGGTGAAGAATAAACCAGTGGCGATCTGAGAGCTCAAGGCAGCAACCTCCGAATTATTAGGGACCCGCCATGAACTGGGAATGTAGGTAACCCCTTTAAATTTAAATGGTGTAATTTTTTCGAGTTTAGGGGGTCTATATTCTTAACCTCGCTCTTTTGGTGATGTCCGTGAATTTTTGGTTGCACTACATGACAAATCAGACCAGAAATTAACTTAAATATAGATATAATATTTTTGACCTTGGGATTTATTAATTGTTACTGTAAATATTGTCCGGAATGATAGATGACGGTTAAAGCAAACATTTTTTTATTTTTCACGAATAAACAAAACACAAGCATTTATTAAATATGATAATTATTTTAATACTCAAGGCAAAAATGTTTTATAACTATCTAATGAAAGAAGAATTTTTCACTGTCTCTAGAGTGATGCTATCAGTACCAGGGCCGGCGCGAGGCAGCTGCCTGTGTGCGGCATTATAGAGGCGGCAATGACGCCTCACTATATTATTAATTATAATAGACGATTTTGCAAAAGAAAATTAAATTTTGATATTGTTATTCATTTACTTTCCATTTTTATTTTATTTTACTGGTTTGTCTCTAATAGAATTTTTTTTTTTTAAATAAATAAATGTAAGATTATTTTGTATTTTATTATTTATAAGAATATAATTCAAATTATTTCTTTAATTTTTATAATTTTATATATATATATATAAATCTATTTATTGATTAAATATGCTGTGTAACTTATTATAAAAAAACCCTATACAAAATTTTTATACAGATGGGGAGGGGTGGTAAAATGATACTCGCCTCAGGCGGCCAAATGTCTAGGATCGGCCCTGAGCAGTTTTAGCAGGTTTTCGATATGCTCGATCTTTTGGAGCTTTAAAATATCACTTAAGCTAAGCTGCTATTTTTTCTTTTTTTTTTTTTTAATTGATTTAAGCTTAAATTATAAACAAATTTTATTGCCCTCTCCGTGTGGCGGACCATTCCTTAAGCTGAGCTGTCTATTTCCCATTCATATCTAAATATAAAGCAAAGGAAGTCTAAACTAAAAACTGGTAATTTTGATAAATTTAGTCGATGGGGATGTTTACACTCTGATCCAATCTCTTTAGGAAATTAACCCAGTTCGTTCTCACATTTTTATCTACCCTTAAACAGTTATCAATTATTCATCCCGTTCAGATATTTTTAAAGATAATTAGAAATAGTGCCGGTTGCTGGGTTCGCCCCTTGCTTTTCAATATTTGAGTACTTTTCGACCATGGGTCCTTTTAACCAGTCTTCTCAAAATAACATTTAATTCGGGATGTAATAAATAATTTATGGCAGACTCCGTTCTTTGCTTTCCTGATTAAAAAGTTTCTTTTTGTTTAAAGCCTATTTTAATTTACACCCTTTTATTTCCCACTTATTACATCTTTGCTAGTAATATTTTTCCGCCCTTAATAATTATTTTATTTTAATTAAATCTTTGGCCTTTATTAATGTCCTGACAAGACACAATCGACAAGTTAACTAATAAAGCCTTTCATGTATTATTTCCAACACAATTTCGATCATTAAAAAGTTTTTTATTTTAAAATTCCTCCCTTGAGAAATTATAACTGCTAAACATTGTTTTGTATATAAACTTTTATTTGCTTTTATTTGAATGAGTTGTTGTTATTGTAAAATATTTTAAGACAAGAGATCTTGTATAATAATGTGAGATATTATTATTATTTTTATAATTACAAGAAAAACTTTTCGTGTTTTTAAATATTTAGTAAAAAACACAATAATGGCTAATTAATTGATCAAATTTTTTGTAAAATATTAAAAAGAAATTGTAAAAATTCAGTTAGGAATTAGATCACTTTTTTATACATGAAGCTGCTTAATACAGAAAATTGTTTGTTGGACCGATACAAGAAGCGATCTAGGTTAATTAATCTCCACTCTAGTTGTGATGACCAAAGATACCGACTTCGTTATATCTCTGGCCAAGAGCAGACAAATGCTACCAACAAGCATTCAAACATTCACAAGGAAAGCAGTGAGGGAAAGAGGATGACGCAGCACCCGAGGTTCTTATTTGTACCGTTTACATTATTTGATATAAATTGTTCTTATATAAATATTAGTAAACACAATAACCTCCCAATTTAATTATTTCTACTATACTGGATTTATGAAGGAGACAAAAAAACAGTCGCAAGGTATTTGAAATTTGCTGAAGAGAAAAGAAAAGACTGGCATAAAAGAAGTATAATTGGCAGTCTTAGTCCGGGCTAATTTATTGCTACCTCTAATGTATTCACTAAACGTGAGTCCCTTAGAAGTAGAGATCGGCAATATAAAATACTGAAGGGTTGAGGACACCCCTCGTTTAGAAGACCACGGATAAAAAAAAATAAATCATATAATTCGTCTCTGATCATATATAATAAATAGAAAAAAGTCAACTTGAGAGTGGGGATATTTTTATTTAAGTATTCAATACACTCACATTGAATTCGATCTCCAATTATTCTATTTCATCTTTTATTATATAACCCTTCTGGTTCAAAATGTCTTATCGCCTATTTTTGGAATCCTCCATATGGATGTGTGTGTATGTCGGTATGTGTGCAGGGATATTTCAAATATATGACGAGAACGTAAACATATATAACAAAATTTTTACGAACGCATGAGTAATGTGAGTGGTTGTCTCCGAAATTTCTTATAGGAAAAACAACCAAAGTGGTTTCGTTATTCCTTGCTATTTTATATAATATGGAAAAATTTTTGGTGTTTTTGCAGATTTGATATATATAAATATAGAATAATAATGATTTATTTATAGATAATAATTCCTAACACCTTATTTATAAAAATTCGATTTAACTATATATATTCAAAGATCTGAGATCCCTCTAGACCACTGCTAGGAAAGAAATAACCCACTAACAACTCGCTTACTCTTTAGCCAAGTTTAGGATACTGTCGGGGACAAGCCTTCCACCGATTGCGGATTACCGTAAGGAAGGACGAACATTCATTTCCTCAACGTTTTAGGCCGAGTCCTCTAATTATAATTGTTTATAAAAGAATTTTCAGATTTACTATATGCAAATTAGGATTTAAAAAAATTCACTTGGTTAAATATATATGAATGGATATGCATTTTTTTCCACTTTCAATTTCTCTTTTATTAATAAAATAATATATGAATGGTTTTAAAAAATATATACAAATTAAAATTTACAAACGTTTGGATATAAAATTAATTTTTAGAAAAAATATTGATATTTATTAAAACTTTAATTAATGTTTTGAAATAAATTTAAAAAATAAATAATTAATTTCATAAGTATTTAACAAATTACAAAAACTAGAATAAAAGGAAAAATTAAAAAATAAAAAACAAACATAATTGAGGGATTTTTAATCGATCCTTTTAAATTGCGAATAATAAATAGCTCCAGATTGCGGCCCGGCATAAATTCTCTCGTTTTCCTTTCTTGTTGCTTTATCTCATCACTATTTCCCTTTCTCGTAATTTAATGCATATGTAATTTCCACAAAAGGAATTCCGAATTTGCCGAGTTACACCATTTAGGCATTTTGTAAAATTAGCAGAGGAAATCTTTTCTCTGTTTTCAACCCTCGCGCATGTGTTTATATATAGGCTATATATATTTCTGTCTGTTTGTAAGGAGCTCAAATTATAGGGACCTCACAGATCCATTCAGAGTACTAGCCTGGAATTATATTCAAATTCAAAGAGTGAAAGGAGTGGGGGGGGGGGGGAGAAGGGTAGTGAAAACCGAGGTAAACTGAGACCCACTAAAAGATTAATAAAAAAAATAAAAAAAGCAATTTAAGAAAAATCCATCTGAAAAAGGATTTGTTTCTACTTTCTTCGTAAGTTGATGGCTATTAAAACGATTTTTAGTATCAAAGGCAAAAAAAAGTCTGAACCGAATAATGCATGTGATTTTTATAATAGGAAAAAGTCTATATAATATTTTATTACTCATTTAAGACGACGTTTCAATATTAATTTGTCTTCTTCAGTTCTCGGATTTTTTTATGTAAAAAAAAAAAAAATATAAAAAAAATTTTATTATCTTGTTTTAAGGAGCCCCACCCTCTTGTACTTGTTCCCCCCTGTCTTCTCACCAGATAAGCAATCCAAGTAATAATGAGATCCTAAATTAAATTTACCAATAAGAAGGTCAGAACTTTAAAATAATAGACAACAATAATATTCAAATAATTTTAATTTTATTATGAAAACGAATCATTATTATTTTCAAAACATAATGACATTGATTGAAGTTATTATTGTCTCTCATTTTAAAGTTCTGACGCTCTTTCTTATATATTTATAAAATATTATCATAAT
>JAAAKE020080101.1:0-24477 GCA_010014785.2 Anisolabis maritima | reverse complement strand
GCTCAGGACGGGAAGCGAACCACTGACCTTTGGTACGTGAGGCGAAAGCTCTACCTCTGCACCAAGGGACAGGGTCGGCGACCGGTATATTAAAGAAAAAAATTTTGCAAATAAATAAAAATGAAAACTTCGGAATATCAGAGAGGTGAAGAGAGCCAAGAGAAGAGTCAGGAGGCGACCTTCCCTCTCTCCTACCAATAAAAAGCGGGAAATGGGGTTTGCGTTCTGAAATTGTATGGAGGGAGCATCTTTTGCCGTTTGGGAGAAGACTCTAAACTCTATTGAGTCGGATATATAATTATTTTATATATTATATTAAATAATAAATATACTATCCCCCCTCAAAAGTAAATGGACACCTTGTATCTTTTGTTTCGTTTTAAGATCTTCATTATTTTCAAAATTATCAAATTTCATATTTTAGCTAATTATTAAATTTAGTATTTTTGGATTTCATGTAGGTCTTCCAATTTATCAGATATTATATATTAATATATATAAAATAATTTTCAAAAAACTAGGCTTTTATTTATTTATTAAAAAAAGTTAAAGAGATTGCGGTATAATAAATTTTACAATAGATTTAAAGTTTTTTCCTTTTTTTTTTTGCGATGAGACTCTCTGACAAATTGCTTGGTATTAACGAAGAGTTAATCCCTAGACTCGTACTTAAATATTACATTGTAAGAAGATAAAAAGCACGTATAGAGATGGAGGGGGGATCGTCTGCCAGGAACACCCTATAGCCAGCTGATGTTGTCTTGTCTCCATTAGACACATGGCTAAAACCCAATTATAATTAAGGGTAAAAGAGCCTTGAAATTATAACTACAATGGGAGACGTAAAGGTTCCATCAGCGCGAATTAATTCCCTTAATTAATATCTAAAAATGAAAAATTGTATTACTTGATAGTTTACACCTGGTGAGCGCAGGGATGTCATTTCTTTAAAGCCTGTACCTTAAAGCCTTTGCTTCGTGATCTAAGCATCAGTGATGCGGTTCCCGTCTTAAGCGATAAAATTTATTTAAATAAATAAAATGGCTACCAATTTTTTAAGTCTTTTTCGGCATCTAAGGCCAATTAGACTCCGTCCATAGATTGCCAATATAATTTAAATAAATTTTTATCGCTCAAGACGGGAAGCGAACCACTGACCTTTGTGAACGTGAAATGAGACGTCTATCTCCGGTCCAAAGGACAGGAGTACAATTAATTTAAATGACTTTAGATGCCGAAAACGACTTAAAAGTTGGCAACTCGACATTTCGGTCCCTTATCTGTCCATCTTCAAAAACCACATCATGTCAGTTTCTTCTTCTATTTTTATTAAGCTACTATTTTTTCTATTGCGCCTTTAGGGCTTAATGTTGCAATACATTTTATCACCTTACCTTGAAATTAATTAATACCATTAGATGATTATATTAACGTCAATTGAGAAGTCTTGCGCCCTCAATTTTGAAGTATACTGTCATATTAAATACTCCCATCTTCATTAAAATCTCTCTTTAATATAAGCAAAGGGGTAATTTTAGGGGTTAATTGCCCCTTTTCCCTATTATTTGCCTTCCTCCCCCAACAATACTTTATCTTACCTATATAGTATATAAATCTCTCGATCACAAAAAATCCGATATAAAAGTCTAAAAAATAGTTCTGTCCGTGGAAGAACAAAATAATTCAAAAACAATCAAAGCCCAAATTTGATATCGAGGTCCTCATCCTCATTGGAAGCATCTAGAAGCTAAAATCGGTCAAATAGTACTAGTACTTATGAATACTTTTTTTTTTTTTTCAATTTTCTCCAAAATTCATAGTCAGTTAACTTTTAGACATTCTTTGATATCTATTAACACTTAGCCTAGGTCAAATTTTTTTTCAAACAAAAGAACAATTTTCTGGATGTTTTGATTTTCACTTTTGAACTTCAATACAAGTACTATGAGGTGTATAAATTCATGTATGTTGCTGGAAATGGAACAACTCTCTGATCTTTTTCGATTAATACATCCAGCAGATCACGCATGCGCAGTTGTTAAATCTCCCTAGAAAATAAACAACGAGCATGGGTGGGTGTCTCTCAAGCAATTAATTAATCGAAAATTGGCCGTTAAAAAATTATTAATAGGCCTCTGTTTAATGTAAATATTTAGATGTCAGTAGAATGTCATCATCTTGAGTATCCCCTATTAATAATTAATCGAAAAATCAAATCATATGACGTATAGCGAGACGATTTTTGTTTTACATATAGGAAAGTTTTGTGACATCTTGTCACCTTTTATTTGAATTGTTATCCCTTACACCCAAAATGTCAAATAATATTTTATTTTTTTAATATAATAATTTCTAACTTAACTACAAATCTATACAGCTGTTAATTAAATTTCCAACATATAGAATCCAATTTAAGTCTAAACTTGTTGTCGTGAATATTAAACCTTCTTCAAGCGGAGATTATTAAAACCTTCAGTAACTCTATATTAGTTTAACATATAACCAAAAATATTCATGTATTAGGATGGGGAATTTAGTCCCTTCAATATGTTTGTATTATATTGTCGAGAGACTTTTGGAAAATTAATTTGGCGATATAACTTTAGTAGGAAGTTAAAAAAAAATTCGCGATACAGATGTCATAGTAGAATAAAATAATGAACAATTTTTGTTGTTTGTAAATAAAACACAAATCCTTATATATACGTTTACACTTAGAGTAGGTGTTTACTTGTCAGAGTGAGTACACCTACCTGATAGCGGTTGCAAAAATGTTGTATCAATAACATTGCTTGTATTATTAATTACTGAAATGAACAAAAAATATAAAATTTTTTTATAATATGTTGTTTGAAATTATAATACTTTAAATATAATTCCAAGTAACTAAAAAAATAATTACATATATTTTAATACTCTTTATTTTTACGAATTCAAATTTTATTAATTTTTTTTTACCAATAATACCCACTTTTCGCTTTCATTAATATTATTTTTAATTTAAAAAAATTTTAATTTAGTAAAAACATTAATTATTAAAACGCTGATGGGCTCTCCTGTGTGATTTCATTTGTTTTCGATGATCGTCTTTCTCATCCTAAAAATAATTGAGTATATTTAAAGTATTGGTATAAAATTTATATTAAATAATAAAAAAATAAGCGATTGTTAGGGAGAGGGTAGTCTCTCCAGCTTGCTCCCATTTCTCTGCTTACGAAATGACGTAATAATAAAGTTTAAACAAATTTCTCTTTTGAGACAATTATCACAGCTTTGTTATTAACAGGACCAACGGCTCCTTCAAAACATGTATATAAAATTTTTTTTATTATTTTCATGATATACTAATTTGGATATTACTCCTGACTAAACATATGTAAAATTTTATATATTAATACATATGGCTTCTCGGGATGATTTGGCTTCTTCGGGTCAAAACGGAGATGGCAAGAACCGTCATTAGTCCTGAAGAAGGAGGGGTTGATCTTCCGAAACGTGAATAATAAAACATTGAATTTCAACTCAATTTTTATATATATCCAACATCGCAGGGTTATTAAATTACATAAAATTTATATAAATATTTAAAACAAAAAAAAAAAAATGAATAAAATCTTTTACTTCAATGAAATGTTAAAAAAATCTTGTTTATCTCTTATTCTAGAAATCAAATGCGAAATACTTAATTGGTAGTCTAAAAATTGACGACTTTATTTCCTAAAGACGTCTCTCTATTTTAAGCAAAAGGGTTTATCTAATATATGCAAAAATAATAATTTATAAAGTTAACTTTGATTTATTCTACTTTACTTTGATAATTTCTCAAATTCAACAGAGAAGTTCAAACACTTAGACATTCAAATATTTAATAGGCTAGAAAGAGGAATCCATCAATGATATAAAAAATTCTCATTGTTCTACTTTGAAACAAGGCAAGGTGTAGAGCGATATTGAGGGTAGAAGAAGCTACTTTTCGTTTTCTTAGAATGGAGGGTGTATACAAATAAGAGAGACGTCGATCGTGATTGGCTTTTAGATGGCTCCGAATCATTGTGAAGGTAATTAAGCAAAACGTCTCTGCTTTCAGATGATGATGGAACAATTTCTAAGACGCTTCTTGCATAATGGAACATCTTCGCGAATTTGTGCAAAGCTACCATTCCTCTCCTTATACCTTTGACGAAACATTACTTCCACATTACACATTATATAGCATCTAACATTAACTACATCGAATTTGGAATAAATGATTACAGAGATTTCCTTCTCAGTAAAAAGGGATTGTTTATTTTTTAATTATTATTAAAAAATAATATTTGACCTTCAATTTTATGGTGATGTAGATTGATGAGACTATATATTTGTATAATACGATATACAAGACAGCCGAACCAAAGCTTTTCAATTTTAAGGGAATGAATTTTTTAACCCCGATGGGAAAAATAATTAATAATAAAATCAATATTTAGAAGAATATTAATAATCAAGTCAAATGATTAATTTTGAAATGTCGAGGGAAGAATCTTCTTTTATGTTATGAGTTAATTTTATTATTAAACAATATCATCAGTTCAGAGCATGAATTATCCCACCCCCCCCTCCCCAATGCATGTGTAGAAAAATTAAAATCTTTTTTTTATTTTACTAAAATAAAAACGTAACAAATGTATTAATTTTACATCTTTAAAAGTGATTTGAGGGCATTACTCCACTCACCATACTTTTCAAACCCCTCCTCCCTTCCTACCCCAAGATAAATTCCTGGCACCGTTTCTGGTTCAGAGTTATATTTGTCGAAATGGGAGCTGATAAATTGATTTAAACGGGGTCTATGAAAAGAAAGTCTCCCTCGCCTTCTGTGAGGATCACTCAAACTTATAACTAGACATCGGGTCTTTAGGCGTTAAAAAAATCCGTTTTAGGCGCCTAAATAGGCAATTAAAAAAAAAAAAAAATTATTCAAAATAGACATTAAAAATGGAAGAGAAAATTTTTTTTCTAATTAGTTGTGGTATTTTGCGTAAGAATAAAAAAAAAACTCTTAAATATTTAGTAATGTTTAATGAAGTATAAAATGATAGGCAATCTTTTACCTTCTCTTAACTCACTTTGTAAAGTGATCCTTTTTCGGGCTTAAAAATAAAAGTAAGAAATTTATTTTTAAAGAAATAAATATTTAATTAACGCTCTTTAAAAATTTTTAAATAAAATATGTTTTATCTATTAAATTAAATTGAAATTTTCTATTTTTCTTTATCTAACGTCCCAAAAAGCCCTTCCATGGTGCAGAGGTAGAGGTCTCGCCTTATACACCAAAGGTCAATAGTTCACTTCCCGGCCTGACAAATTAAAAAAAGGCACTAATAAACTTAAAAGTAGGCAAAAATAGGCACTTAAATACTCGAAATTCGCAAATATTTATTTTCCAATTTGTGAATGGCTCTTTTATAAAAAAAATCCGAAGTCTACATATAACCGTGCCTTAAAAAAAAGTATTATTATATTATAATATATCAAATATATCTCTATTCTATTATGTTTGGAATTTTTATTTAGTTTAAAAATATCTTTATCTCTAAAAAAGTTTTTTATAGATAATGAAGAACAAAAAAAAAAACCGATGTCAAGACGCCCATGCTGTGTTTATGTAATCTTCTTGGAGGTTATTGAATAAGAACAAATTCTCATTAGTAGATTTAGACGATGTGAATATAAGTTGGATTAGAAATGAGGATGAAGAAAAAAATAATAGCAGCTATTTTTATTTATTTTTATTATGCTGGCGTTTGGGTCTTGGTCAAGACCATTTTCAGAGCTACATAATACAGTATCTTATTAATTAAGCAATTTAATTTTGAACAACTTTCAATTAATAAGATTCTTTTATTTTTTGTCACATTAAACAAAAGAACAAGCCTACTATTTTTTATTTCTAACAGATTAAAATAATTCCTTCAAGATGATCCCTTCGCTCATAAAGCGTTACATTACGATTATTGGTTTAATGGTATCAAATATGCGTGTATATGAAGATGTTTTATGGCTCTTGGTCATAATGATTGCCACTTAGCATTATTTGTACATGAAAAGAGATTAAGAGCCGGAAGAAGACCTGAGGGCTCCGGACTAACTTAGTAAGTGTCATGACATCGTAGGAGTTTGTTATAGTCTATAAACAAGAAATCTCCAAACTTCTGCCGAAAGCAAAATGTAATTTAAAGAAAAATTGTCCTTAAATGAACTAAATGAATGGAGTTCGTGACAACTTGCTAAGGCCTTTGGAGGTAAACATTGATTTAATAAATGACATTTTTCGGTTAAAAAAAAAAAAAAAAAAGAATTTTCCAATTTCCCAAGAGAAATTTAGTTTTCTTCCATTTGATTGGGTCAAATTAGTTCGATTATTTTAAGTTAAGTGGATGCGACTTTAAAATGGGAAAATATTTTTCATATTCAAAAAAAAAAAACTCGTTAATATTACAAAGAAGATGAGAAAGGCTGTAGTTTTATTATGCAAATGAAGATAAAATAAAGACTTCTTTCGGGCCCCTATTTTTATTATTACCATGTCAACGTTTCGGGTACTAATCGTCATCCATCATCAGGACCAGGCTGTTAATAAAATCATTTCTTTACCTCCTTCAATCGTTAAGTTGGTACATGTTTATTTTATAATAAACTTAATAGTGTTCCTGACCTAGTATTCGCGTTGATCGTTGACGTCGATAATCCACATCGACAAATATTATTCCCTACTTAATAAAGAGGAGTTTTTTTATATATAAAAAATTTTCTACATTTATTATATCCATAATTAATTTATGAATATGTTATGAGCAATTCTTAAAGGAAAATATATGATAAAGACACACTGAAGCAGTCAGCGCATACACAGCAGATTTTTATCTTTTGGCTGTGTGTGCGCTGTTCCATTGGAGCTAACGTGTTTTAAAATTCTCGTCACTTTTGACGTGTGATTCGTACGCACAGAGCCTAAGTTGCTTACCTACCTCCTTTCTATAATCCGTCAATCTTTTTCATTTGAAATTTGAATTGACATTCTATTAATATTTATATATATATATATATATATAAAATTAACGTTCGTGCCTCCTGCAACCGTTATTAAAATTGTAAATTTACATTGAGGATAGGATGGGTGGTGTGTAGTGCCCGAAACGTCAGGCAAATAAAATATTATTTATTTGGTTTCCTTGCATCTACTTTATCTTCTCACTATTTTTCTTAAATTTGAAAAAGAAAAAGTGATCATCGCATATTCTTTCTTATTTAACTAAAATTCCTTTTATTTGGATAAACTCATTGCATTTAAAGGATAATTTCAAAATACTCCATTTTATATTTAGTTACTTAATTTTCCCTATCAAATCTATTTTTTAAACAAAGCAAAATAACATACAGAAAAAAAAAAGGAAATTAGAGAATTAAAAATAAAATGTCTTATTGAAGTAAATAGAGAGATTTTTAAAGTTCGGAATGCATAATGCACAAGCTGTAAAAAAAGGGCAGAGATTCTAATTAAAAAAAAAAAAAAAAAAAAAAAGAAAAAGTTTAATTAATGAAATTCATTGAAAAAATAATTAACATAAAAAAAAAAACTGGTTGAAATGTAAATGGAAATATAATAGTGTATAGCGATCAGAGTAGTTTAAATTATTTTAATAAAGAAAATAATTATTAAATTATAGCAAAATAAAAAAGTACTTAAGCGCGCACATTGAGAGAGTATGTAGATAATGACTACGAATTCCCGGAGCATTTATTCTATTTTATATATTTATTTCTTGAAATAATTTTACATGAGACAGTGTAGAGGTAGAGGTCCTCACGTCTACTGGAAACTAATCCACCCTCTTTACTCTATGATTGTTTCTCGCCCAATTCTCCAGGCAAAAAAAAACTTTTATTACAATAATAAAAGTTATATTTTTGTTATTTAATTTATATGACAAATAAAATTCGATTAAATTCTTATTTTAAATTATAATTGGTTTTATTAAAATATATTTATTTTTTTAATTAATGTCGATAAAAAAATATAATTATTTTTGTTAAGTGTTTAATAATTATCGATAAAAAAACTTAAAAAAAAAAAGGTAAGCAAGCAGCTAGGGGGTGTATTTATATTATTTCCCATCTCCACAAAATTTACAAATTTATAGAAAACTTCTAAGTTATGAAAATTTATTATTTATAGAAATTTTCAGAAATGTGACTTTCCTTGTAAAATTGAAATTATTTTATAATGTTGTTTTTCCTTTGCTGAACATTATATTGCACTGCGCGGAAGGGATAGAAATAGAAATAGTGAGAAATGTATAGAAAGGTAAGCATTGCAAGGAGAAGATAGGTATATAAATATAAATATATTTTGTAGTAAAAATAACAAAGGTAACAATAGAAATATAAATAAATGATTATAATTTATATGAGTATATATGAGTGCATAAGTATTATTATGAAAATGTAGCTATAAATACATTCTATAAATGATGAACGAAGAATTAAAAAGTATAGAAGAACGTCGCTATCCAAGGTCGTCGGTAACTAAGGCTCTATTACATTTATTATTTTTAATAGTTTATTTTTTATTATTAATAGTAATTAGTATTTTTAATAGTATAAAAAATCTGGGGCGGACATCACAACTCAATTTAGTTTCCAACATGATTTTAATTAATATTAAACTAACTAAATTGTTTACCGAGTGTTGTCCCCTGGGTTAATTAATTAAAGTTTAATTTGAATAAAATAAATGCGAGATTTAATTATTTAATTACCATTTAAAAGAGATTGAAACACGGATGGCGATTTACGATTTTTACTGGTGAGCATTTTTTTTTTTTTTTTCGTTCGTTTTTACGATTATTATACATTTTTACTTTCCTCGAAGGATTTTTTTTTTCCAATTTAAACGGATCTCCACGAATTGAGGTCTATGATTTGTGTGTGAGTCTGTAGACACGACTGCTGATCGATCGAAATAAAATTATATATATATATATTTATTAATTTTTTTATGAATAAAACACATATGGGATTAATAACGGTTTATTTTAATAATTAATAAAATAAAAAAATGTTATTAATATAAAAAATACAACGTTTCGGTCACAAAGGTAGATGCATTTAACATGACAAGTAAACACGTAGTAATAATTGTAGTAAATATTAGCGAAAATTACACGTTTGCTTGTCAAATTAAATGCAACTACCTATGTGACCGAAGCGTTGTGTTTTTGTATATTTTTTATATTATTTATTACTAAAATAACCCACCCATAAATGCCTTAATGTCTTTTATTTTTAATAACAACAATTGCAAATCGCTTAATCAAAATTGTTCTATTCATAATTTTTAACCATTTTTGTTTGAATATTTGTTTATATATTTTACTCTTTAGGGTCTTCTAATTAGTAAATCCTAAAAGGAAAAAGATGTAAAATTTTAATGTAACGAAACTTGTTCAATAAAATATTTTTTTTTCTTACAAACAATGCCTGAGGCTAGGGATCAATTTCTTACAAATATAAACAAATAATATTTGATATAAAATAATAAAACGCTCGTATCAAGTCAAATGGAAGTAATTTTTTTCTTTTTTTGTTTTTTTTTTTTTTTACTTAGTTAAATTAGATTATAATCAAAAATGTATAAAATTTTCTTTGAAATATATAAATGTTAACATCTAAGTAACAAAATGAATATTGTAAATGTCATAACTTCATTTTATTATTCTATTACCTTCTGGCTTTGATGTTTGAGATTGTTGTTGTTCTCGGTAAAATGAGTCCAAGACTCTAAAATTTTCCACCTTTGTTTCTTCGAGTTGCTTGCTAACGTAATAAAACGAACTAAGACTAATTTCTTGTTCGGAAAAACAACCTAACTCTTTAAACTGAGTGCGTGGTATGGTTTAAATATTAAAATTAGGAGTTTCTATTATTTTGCCATGTATTGTATCTAGAATGCGTATTATCTCGATTATCTTTTGTATGCGCTATATAATTAAGCGAGCCCTTATTTTGGAACAATTCCTTGCAACTAAGGGCTGCGCGTTATGTCTCATTTCGGCGGTTGCCATAGCAACGGCGACGGCGACAACGCCAACTTAGCCCCGGGTTTTACGTTGATTTCTCTAAGGAGAGTGAAAGAGAGAGAGAGAGAGAGGATAGCTCTGCTCGGGTTAACCGATAGTAGCCTATTAAATGAGACCCGGGGCTTTTGCGTTAAAACCGGGCCCTCACCTATTACTCAAAGTCCCCGAATAGATTAAAGCTATTCATTGGCCGGCTTCGGCTAAAAAAATGTGTTGTTGCCACTTGGAGATTGGACACTGATTTTAATTAATTGAGCCCGATCTCCATTCCACTCTTCAAAGTTTACATTTTCAAGACCGTGGTAATCATTACATGGGATTTATCTTGTGAAAGGCCCCCTTTTTTTTTGTATTAGAAAACCAATAGGATTAATTTGAATATGGATAGACTATCGCTATGAATTGGTTTTGAAAGAGATGACTAAATCTTATACAAGTATCAAAATGAAAAACTGTCGACATCGATTTTTTTTGCGATTGCACTACTTTCTCATTATATATTTCATAAGAGAAAGTAAAAATTAAGTAGACATTATATAATACAAATCCACAATTCTAATTTGCATAGAGGAAAGATAATTTGAATACCGTATCTAAATAGTTAAATTTCTTCATATTAAAACACTTCAAAAAAAAAAAAGCGAAATGGTCCTCTAGGCGCGGGCTTTCTAAAAATATTAAGTTAGAGTTGTCAGCGAGTATTCTAATAGTCCAGCCAGTTAGAAATAAAAAAGACCCAATAAGCGGCTTCTACTATCCTTTGGAGGAAAGATAAAGCTCTTACTTCATGATCTATGGTTCAATGATTCATTACTTAAAAACTTAAAATCTCCTTTGCGCGCAATCAAATCAAACAATCGGAGCTCACCGCCAGAGGGAGTTAGGCCTGCCACTCACTACATATTGTTAGAGCTCTCAAGCAAGAGTTAGAGAAGTGAAAAAAGAGAAAAACCAAGTGTCCCAAGTCCAATGTATTTTTACTTTCTCTTATTTATTTTAATTTAAAATATAAAATTATTTTTTTAAAGGTTTTTTTCAATATCATTAATATTGTTAAAATGTATTTGATAATATCAAAGTCATCAGAGACAGGAGATAGATAGCATTTACAATAATAAAGTTTAAAGAGCTTTGGAGAGCAGAGCTTGCCCCTGGCCAGGATCGCGACCCTTCAAAGTTGGGTTTGCCTCACTGGTGGTAAAAATGATTTAATTATTGAAGTTAATCCCATTGTGCTAAAGGAAGGTTTCTAGCAAGGTGAGTACCATAAAGCAGTTGTCCGAAAACTGATCCCAGAAAAAAAGATTAAATAAAGAATAAAATTATACAATCTTAAAATTTTTTTTACAATAGAATATTAATTATATTGAAATTAAATAAATAATAAGTTTTTACAACCCTTTTTTCTTTTTTTTTTTTTTTTTTTTAAAAAAGCTAACATAAATATCATTAAAAAACTTTTTCTAACCAACGTACATTTTTTATTTGTTCTTTTGTACGGTCCCTGTTTAAAAGGAGATTAGCAATTACAAGAAAACAGGCAGTTACTAAATGAGCATATATTGCAATCCATCTCTTTCTATCATCTGAATAATTAACAAACGAAAATACATTTAGTTAAGTGATGAAGTACAAAATATTTTTATAAACGGGGAAGAAGATAGGGGTCAAAAAATAAAAAAAAAAAAAACAAAGATCTATTTTTGTATTTATACAAGAAACGTCTACGAGTTATCCAAAATAATCCTGGATTTTTTTTCATTAGTTACATCTTTAATTTCTTGTAGTGGTTATTTAAAATTAAATAATTAAATTCTTAAGTGGTAAGGCCCTTAGGCATTCGCTCCTCCACTCCTACAAAAAAAAAATTTAAAAGAATCAAAATAATATTTAGAATAAAATAAATCTAAAAGAGCTTGTCTGTTTGTGTGTGCCCCCCTCCATTGGAGTCAATGGATCTCCGGGTTCGCGTTATTTTCACGCTCGTATGCACCGGACCTTGCCTTTACACAAAAACCACGAGATGAGAATGAGAATTAATTTTCTTTGAAAATTAATACACAAAAGCTATTTATTTACACTAGGATACGTTTGTTTTTTTTTTTTAAGATAATTAAAAATTAGACGTAAATGATATAATCTTTAAAAAAAAAAGAAAGAGAAACAAAACAAATGAGCTTGTAAAAAAAAAAAAAAAAAAGAAGCATTGTTTCTTGTTCTAATTTACTCGAAATTGAGCATGATATGTGGAAATTTTATAATTTCCCTTAATGATGATTTTCCATTACAAATATTCTTTATTCGCATATTTCCATTTGAACTCGTCTGCTTTAGTCTCGAGCCTTACAAATTATTGCAAGGGATAAGATATACAATGTTTGGATTTAGAGAGACTATTCCTACTCAAGATTGTCTCATAGATGGAGTTTAGTATTGTCTTCGTCTTGGTAAAGTTAGATGTTCCAGGACTGCTGTACCAAACAAGCAATTGTGTGAAGCGGATCCCTTCCTGAGGTTTAGGGATTACCTCAACCCTGAATTTGTTTTTTGATCTTCATAAGAAAAGTAAATAATTTTCTGATTGTTTTGTAGAGGAAGAATGTTTTTTATTCATCAATTTATATATATTTAAAAAAAGTTAAAAATCTGACGGTACCACTCAACTTTCCTCACTGATTATTTTTAATACTTTATTCAAATAAGAATATTATATTTTAACTAGATGTTGGTGGATATTATTTTTATTCTTATAGAAAGAGAAACATACTTTAGAGGTTACTTTTAGCGAAAATCCAAAAACGGCTGAAACAAATATGATAAAAGGTACGTAAAATTTAATCTATAATATTTGAATATATAATTTTTCAAATATTATAAATAACAAAAATATAGATCAAAAACTTCTGCAAGAGAAAAAATACTTCAGTACTACTAAAACTAAACTAAAACTCAAAATACTAAAATCAAAATATTTTATCTGACTTTAATTAGCTAATTGATGTACGAAATTTTAAAAAAATCGTTCAAGTAAATTTTGACAAAATTAGAAAAAAAAAAAAAAAAAAAAAGTACATTAGTACCGTTTTGGCCAAAATCTTGCTGTCACATACTCATATTAGTAAAAATTTATATTTAAAATTTCATCGTTATAGCCTATTTTGGACACACACACACACACACACACATTTAACTTTTTATTGAAAATGATAATTTCGGTTCGTGTATTTCCGTTGAAATTTCTCTTTCGAAATTTTAGACTCAATTTTATACTTTGATACCTTAAACAAGTGCAAGTCAAAGATTTAGAAAGGACTGTGACCTCATTGTAATTAATTATCGCTTTCTATCATGCATATTATACTACGTCTTTTTTCAAACCAAATTTTCTCTTATTTCTAATTAATTTATAGTCGTTAGCGATATTTATTAATTTCATAATTAATCATTAGATCAGATTAATGTTTTTTTATTTTACAAATTATTTCTCCTAATTAAATTAATTAATTGAAAAATTTAATTGATACTACTACTTCGTTGCGAAAAATTAATTATTGGTTTGGATATAAAATATCTAATCAAATGTGCACAAACTGAATCACAATCAAGTGGACAAATTACCCTATTTTGGATATCCTCATTATTAGCGGGTATGCCTTTTATCCTTGTAGGGGAATTAACTTCGTTTAAATAAAAATGTATAATTTTTACAAATTATAATAATCATCTAATTAAAAAAAAAAAATTGCAAATTTACAAACTACGTATACGAAACCATCTCAGAAATACGCCTGGAATTTTTTTTTTTGGAAGGTGAAATGGTTAAAAATAATAGGCCAATATATTGTAGAAAATTGACTTTTTACTTAAGTAATAAATATGAAAAAGAAGCTAATTAGAAAAAAAATTAAGATTTATTTTTTTTTTAATGCTCTTAATCTGTCTGTCTGGATTATATCTAGTCAATTGTTAAATAAGTATCTGAAATTTTTTATATAGACTCAGTTCTGTTTAAAAATAATTCAAAAAAATTATTTATAGTTTGGTTTTTATTTTTATAAACACCAAGGTAATGAATATAATCCAAAAAAAAAAATTTATTTTAAAGGAGCGGTTTCGTCCTATATATTCAGCCTCTTCAGGTTTACATACAATAAATTTTTTGATCCCTTGACGATATGATTAACTCATGAGAAAGATAATTAATTACATATTATACATTTATAAAAAATATTCAAAAAATTATATTTAAACTTGTAGAGGCCAAAACCGGATGTTAAATATAAAATTGTTTAAAAAAAAAAATATTTTGGATTATTATTCATTATCTTGTTGTTTATAAAAATAAAAACGAAACTATAAATTATTCTTTTCCCATCAAATAATCATCACTTAACAAAAATTTTATTAGAAAAAGATTAAAAAAGCATTTAAAAATTGGATTGCAAACGATTGCAGCTCCTCTAGTGGCCAATACAGGAAGCTTTCTTTGTCTAGTAATTTTGTGGCATTTTTAGTCGTGAAAAAAAAAATTAAAAAACAAAAAAGCTTTTATTTAAAAATGCACAAAAAAGAAGAAATTATAAACAAAATTGTTGAGTATATTTTGCTAATTAAAATAAAAGCTTGGGGCGCTCACTGAAACTTTTTAAATATATTTAATGGGAAATTAAATAAATTGTTAGTGAACATCCCACTCTTTTAGTTTAATTTTATGAAAGATATTATTTTCTTCTTTTTTCGTGCATTTTTAAATAAAATTTTTTTTTAAACATTTTTTATTTGATTTTGTAAATTAATTATATTATTTCGAAACTATAATTTTTTTTTTAATAAATAGAATTTATTTAAAACATCCCTTAAAATATTCTACTTGAGCCATTTTGGAGAAGGCGGGGGGGGGGGAGGGATACTCCACTTTATTGAAATAAAAAAAAAAACAAATTGCTCATTTTCTATTTTTGACAATAATAATTTATTCAAGTAATTTTTTTTTAATCTGAACAAATCATTATTGTCAAAAATTAGCAATTTTTTTTTTTTTTTTTTACTTCACCTACGCCTTGACAACTCTTTCTAATCTTTCTACATTCTTACGTCATTATATGATATTCAAATTGACATATTCAGATTTAAGCATGCACAAAATGTTTGTCCAAAATGCTAATAAGGGGGAGGACAAATTATCAAAAATGACAAAATTTTGACGTAAAAAATAGATCTTATTTGGTTTAAATAACTAAATTTGAACACCTCTAAATAATGTGGGAGGGGGAGGAGGGAGAATAACATTAGTTTTAAACATCCCTATTTTTTAAATTATCCTACATATAAATATTAATAATGAATCAATTAAAAATATATCTTATATTTTTAATTGTATAATGATGAGCAGTAAGGGGAAATAGTCTAGTATTTTTTAGGGCCCCATTTTTGTATAAATATTAGCTCTCTATATGTTAAATAATCTCCCTCGCTTTTCAGTTATTCATCTTTAATACTCTCAAAGATCTGACCTCGAGATAGAATGTTTTCAATTTTGAATTTGAATTGGCATTTGTAGTTATCATGAAATTATCTTTATATATATATATATATATATATATATATATATTTTAATTTTTTTTTGCAAACTAACTCCATTAGCTGTCATATTGGCCGGATGCTAACAACTTCACCACTTTCTCTCTCCCTCTTTCCCTTTGCATCGGTGCAAATCTATTATACAAGTTTGAACACCTGGTTTGGCTGTCCCTGGGGTTTGTTGTCATCATGTTGATGAGTTTTCTCCTAAATAGAGATCTGATTACCGATCACAGGAAATATCTCTCTCTACACATCATCATTTAGAACTACTAACTAAACTTTCATTTTCAAAAGTTAAATATAATAATATCTAGACTAAATAAATTTATATTTAAATGAATTTAATTTTGTATACTAAACAAAAAACAAAAAATAAAATAAAATAAAAAATTATTAAGGCGGGCGTATTTGACGAGGCAAGCCTAACTAATAATGGCGTTTTTCCTCTCCCTATATGACAATCTTTCTTCCTCTCTTCATCAAGCGTCAGGCTGTGCGATGGACCAGCTTGCTCCCTTTCAGGCGCCTTTATAATTGTTTATCTCTCTCTTTAGTCATTTGTATCAGGGACTGAAACGTTGTGATTACTCTAAAGCAGGGGTCGGCAACTTTATTAGGACAGCGAGCCACTTTCAAAAGAAATATCTTTAGGCGGGCCGCACATACCAATATTATGTAATAACTTTAATAAATTTTTACTCAAAAAACATGAATATATTAAAGGTCAACATAAAAGAAAACAAATGGGCAACAAATTATTTTAATAGCAATTTTGATAAAATTTTATTATAGCATAGAAGAAAAAAATACAATGTTAAAAAGATATGTGTGAGTCCGCCGGCCTCAAGTTGCCGACTCCTGCTCTAGAGAGTAACTTTGAGGAGAATAATACTGGGGTGGGTTCCCTTGACTTTCCCCAGAGGCCTCACTTATAAAGTTGGCATGAGGTGGATTTAAACGCGAGTTGCCATCAACTCAGGATTATAAGCTCAATTGCTTTAGCCCCTCGGCTATTCGCCTCCTCATAATAATTAATATAATTTATATTATATAATAAAAAAGGCAATAAAAAAGAAGTAACACGTTGGAGAGATACTTTTTGTGTTTATTTTATTTCACCGCCTGGACGTCTCTTTTCTCAAATGGAGACCCGACATACATATCTTGCTCGGGCCCGCCTTCTCAGGTGCTGCAACTTTCGTTGCGTTATATCATTTAAAATTAAATTTTCAGCCTTATTTTTTATTTCATTTTTTTTAAATAATGATCGCGAAGGGGCGTAACCTGAGGCCGATGCGACCACCTTGATCTGTGATATTATTGAATTAAAATGCTAGTAATTTTTAATGTGAGTGTTCAATTAGACTGACGGCCTCATCTTTTAATATTTTTTTTTTATTTTGTTCTTTTAAAATGATATAATCTAAGTATATGTAGTGTGAATTTCTTTTAACATAATCATATAAAGTACGTCTGTTTGTTTCTTAAATATTCTTATTGATAAAAGCAACAGCTCTAAGAATAAACAAAGTTTATTTTTAGAAAGTTTTATTCGTAAAAGAGCCTCAGGCCTTAAAAAAAATTTGCTAACATTAAAAATAATAAAAATGTATCACTTAGTTTTTATTATTTTGCCAAGAGAAATTTCGTTAAAATTTTTTACTTTTTCTCCCCCTCACCCCAAAGAATATTTTAGTTACGCCCGGGCTAGAAGCGGAATTCAGGTGTCTTTAGAAAAATATTAAGAGAAAATATCAATTTTTGTTTTTTATCGAATTCACGGTGGTTATCATTAATAAATAAAGTTCTGTTTAGTTATTGGTTTATTTGTATTAAAGACAACGTTTCGATATTCTTCAGATATAATTAAGGTACCAATCGTAATTCTTCAAATTGTAAATCTATTTGTGATTTGTGTCAGAATCATATCTGAAAAAGGTCTCAGAATGAGTGACCGAAATTTTGTGTTTAATACAAATAAACCAATAATTAAACCGAAAATATACTTTATTTATTAATCGATTTTTTTTTAAATGTCTCTGTGAGTAAAATTTTGTGTCTATACTCTTCATATATTATAAAATTTCCATGTCATCTAACAAGTGGCTTAAATTTTTCATGCGGAATAATATAGGGTCGAAGATGGACCCAAAGAATTTCTTCCTCACACAAAGACACACAAAAAAAAAAAAAATAGACAAAAACAAAAAAGATATATAATATCGTTGTTGCCTTGAGCGTTGTTGCATATCTCAGTGTTTTGCTTTGAAACTCCAAAGGGACATCTGGGTTGCAAATATTTCCCTTTTTAATGATATATTTTTTCAGTTAAGGCTCAGTAAACATCGTTAGCCCTGGGCTCCGAGATCCGAGGCTCGCCTCCGACCATTCAGAATGCATGCTGAGTATTCAATTTGAAAAGCCAATAGTTGGAAAAATACTAAGCAGGCCAACTTTGAAATGAATTCCATTGAATCCGTTTCACCGAGAAGCTGGGCCTGGACTCTAGTAAGCGATTTGTCATAGCTTTATTTAACGTCAAGAAGAGAGAATCTTCTTTTATAGCAGAGGCTATTGAAATATAAATCCAAAAGATATAATTAAAAATTTAATAATATTCGGCGAACGCCGTGCGGATAAAGCAAAAAAGTATAGTTGAAGGAAATGCTATCATAGAGCAGGCATCTGTCTTTGAGTGCATGGGAATTTTTTAATTTATAATCTAAGAAATATAAATTTTACTTAATTGGTATATATTCTTAACACCACAGGAACTCCCCCCTCCCTCCATTTAGAAGAAAACCTATGTTAAAATCAAAATGAAATTTCCAACATTTTTTATCATTAAAATTAAAATAAAATTTTCATATTTATTTATTTAATTAGATTCCTCCCATTGCAAATTTTCATATTATTAATTCTTTTATCTTCAAAGATTATTTTTTTGTCTAAAATGAATTTTTCTATCCTGGTTTATTTTATCAAAGTATATTTTTTTTTTTGATTACTACTATCTTAATTTAAAAATATTAACCTTAGTATCCTCCCTCTCTTTCTCTTTTGTTTCCTACGTCATCCCCCCCTCCTTTCTTTGACTCTTGGCTTGTCTTTTTCAAAGCCACCTGGACGAGTCCAGACAGGTCTGTGAGGCTCCTCAGGTCTCTCGACTTGGCATATAGGCCAGTCAGTATAGACTGAGATACCAGGTCCTGAGGATGTGCCCACGTCGGTCTGCCATTTATCCATCTCCATCTTCGTACATTTGGTAATTTTTGCTTTAATTTCTATTTATTATTATTATTGATTTTGATTTGATAGATCTACTGATCTCAAAGAATTTCAAAAAAATAATGCTCAAACCAGTGATTTCTATTATTATGCTTTTAAACTTTTCATTTCTTCACGTGTTTTTAACGAATTAGATATTTTCAATTTTATTTTATTCTGAGGGGTTATTTAGGTGCTCACATCTAGGGAAGAGGCTACGTGAATATCGAATACAAGTTATTCGAGTTCACATTTCTTTTGCCAGTCTTCCCCCTTCATCATATGTTAGATTGAACGATTGGCTAGGTTGTTTCCTATTTCGGTTGCTTTTATATTTCATACCGACACCAAACCATGGAAATATTAAGGAAAAGAAAATTATATGAAATATGATCTAAGAGCTTATCTTATTTGGTCATTTCGAAATAATAGGCGGCCCGTTTCACGGCCGACGATCGAAACAAATATTGAATTATATTACTATTTAAAAATATAAATTAAATTAATTAAACTATTTGAAGTTGAACATGGTGTCACAGTCGTTGAGTAGTACGGCGACACAACCGTTTCTTTTTATATTTCTATGCAAGTATTTTTTTCGATTTAGTGAACTCCATTCCTTGTGGAGGACCCGCTTGTTCTTAATCGCATCTTATTTATCTATTCGTTAGATTGTGATTGGTTTTTTCGGGTTCTGGTGCTTGTTGATTTCACACCATATACCCCGGAATAGATGAAGATCCTGTCTTCGATGCCCAGCGATTTTTCTGTCCGAAACCCAAAAAAAAAAAAAATCCAACGATTAGAGATCCGGATATCTAACACTCGGAGTATATATTAAAAACTAATAACTCTTTTAAATAAACAGCTTGGCAAACTTTTTATAAAAAAGATAACATTCAATGATTATTTGTATTCATTTTAGCCAGTCTATAAATCCCTAATAGAAAATAAAATCAGCTGGCCTTTCAGTTTCCTGTCGAGACTGGAAGCTGGATGGTTCAATTAAAAGTTTATTTAAAAGCATTTATATCTATCTCTTTCCTTGTTTTGTTATATGAGTGAATAAAGTAAGAATTAAGATGAATGTCCATCCCTTCTGAAGATTCCACCCATAATTATAAAAGAATTAATCCACTCTTTTATTTATTAAATTATTTAAAAAAATTTATTTATTTATTTATTACAATATAATAATATATTTGCATTTTTTTTCAATGAAAAAGATTCTATAATTTTTTATTAAAATAATAAATTATTATATTTATACTATTATTACTTTGCCACATATTCTATTGTTAAACATAATTATCTTATTATTTTTACTTTATCTTAGCTATATATAATATATAGTGAAAAAGTATTGCGATCGATGTCGATATTTCAACGGAAATACACGTTGTGAGATCTCCTGTGTCTAAAAACAAGGATCTCGCAAAACGATCTGTCTCTGTTAGTGTCTTTGCCTTAAGTAAAAGAAAGTTTTGTGCTGTGTGTCATCTTACCAGATTTTTACTTTCTTTTATTTTCAAGTAACTAATACAATTTAAAATATTTATTCAATCAATAAGAAAAGGAAAGTAGAGATGATCTCACCCCCAGAAATAGGGTGTGGTACAAAAGTGTATATGTGTGGCCTAAGTGCCTGGACCTCCCAACTTTAAGTGGGATCCCCCCCTTTATCAATCTATGGGAAAAGATTCTTCAAATTATCTTATAAATTGTATTAAACAAGAGGTATGTTTGTCCAAATTGTCTTCTCTCTGTATCAGATTTATGTGCTCAGGTAAATAATGAAATGAATAAAAAATGCCAAAAAGAATGGGACTCTTCATCTAAGGATAGTGGTTATGTCTATTCTTTGGTGGTGAGTAAAGCCGGTAAACTTGCATGGTTTTATGGTATGGAGGGTCCGAGAATATTTTATTCAACAATGACTAGAATTAGATTAAATCACGCTCTTTTTCCTGCTCATCTATTTAAGATAGGGTTGAGAAAGAGATGGGAATGTGCATGTGATGACAATTTTTGGACTTGTCTGAACCATATATTCTTCAATTGCTCTAATATGAAATTTAGGGAGAAATTGGAGAATGATCTATGTTCCCTAGACCATGGAATAATATGACTCATCTAATAGCAGATGAGGATCAATCGATTTATAAGGCATTATTCTATTTCCTTATGAGAAATTATATTAATATTTAATTATTTTATTCTATTGAAGTATTTATATAATATTTTATTTTATTATTTACTTTATTTAATTTATATATTTATCGGAGAAAAAATCAGTCTTGATAAACACTAAATTTTGTTATCTATGGCTCCACCTGTGTAAACTAATATCATTTTTATCACTGCTTTATTTCATAAAAAATTTGTACGGTATCTCAATTTTCTTATATTTGTTCATTTGAATCAAATAATTGTATTCTGGTATCTTTTGTATTTTCTTTGACCTGATCCGGCAATCGGCCGGTCCTAGAAACATTAGTCAAGTTCTTTCTTACAAACCAATATAGCCTTTTATAATTATTAATATAATACAGGAGACAAGTTTCTGGCCAATTGGATATAGCATATAAATTTATTTATAACCCTTTTGCTGATTTATTTTCTTTTCAAATTTAAGTTTTTTGCCCTTTGAAAAAGAATTGATGCCAGGAGGCAGCTAAAAAAAATGAAATAAAAATTTATTGAATTTGTAGTAGACGTTTCGGCACATTTTTCTTTGTTGAAATAGTTTTATAAATTTTTATTTGAATATGCGATTGGGTGATGGGGGAGGGGGAGGGGGAGGGGAGGAAATGAAAAAACCACGAGAACTCAAAACTTTTTTTAATGAGTACCAGGAAGTATAGAGTCGCCATTTCTCCTAGAATTTCAATAAAAATTATATTATTGAAGCCTCCCTTTCCACTTTACCACTTTAGTTCTAAATAATAAGTTTTTCTTTTAATTATGATGGAAGAGATGCTTAAAAGAGTAATACTAAGATTTTATATCTCATTGTTTTTTCTAGATTGTTCTTCATCTCGAGCCAAAGCTGACGTCATTTCCCAATTCTGTTCAATTGCGTTGTTTTCCGAATTTGTTATCCAAAATAATGGGAACTTATAGCATGCTCTCTTCATTGCAACTACGAGGCTACTTGTTAAGTCAAAATTTATTTTTGAAGACTCAGTTATTTGGTAAATCAAATTTTTTTTTTTATTATTACAGATTCACTCAAATATTTTCATTCCAATCAATCAAAAATTTATTTAAAGGAAAAACTATTATTTTTTTTACATATCTTTTGCCATACGCTGTTGCGTTTTTCTTTTATCTTTGAAGGGTGGCACTCTATTCTCAAATGATTTAAATAGAATTAAATAGATTATAATTTAAGATGCGAATAAAATTTAGACCAAGTGTGTATATATAGCTAGAGTAGAGTTGAAGATTAAAAAAAAAGAATAGCAGCTATTATTATTTCTTTTTATTATGCCTCATTATGCCAACATTTCGATCTTAGTCAAGACCATTTCAGTGTTTTAGGGCTGTCTGTATAAATAAACGGCGATAATTTAATTATATTAATACAATAGAAGCATGAAACACACGCATATATATTGACATACATGAATGTGTCTAATTTTATACTATTGGAATAATATATAATAATACTGCTACTCTTTTTTCTTAATCCTCAATGCAAATAAGAAGCTAGATAATTGGTTTAAATATAAAATTGCCTTAAAAAATAAATGCACCTATTTATTTATAAATTATTTTCGATTAATTTTTAATATTTTCAAAATAATTTGTTTTACAATTCAAAATTTTACTGTTATTAAGGAATAAAATAGAATAATTAAACTTAAATTTAAATTTTCAATCAAATGAAATAATTCTTTCATTTACATTCACAATTAATGCAGAAACTTTATATTACAGTCAGACCCCCTCTTAACGTTACACGAAATCAGCTATTTTGTTATAACGCAGTTTGTTTTGATTCCAAAATTTATTATTATTATTAATACATGGATGGATTTAATTTTAGGGACTTAGGCTATTTAAGCCCTATCAGTCTGCTAATGGGGGTGAGATTATCTCCCACTTCCCTACCCTAGGCGGAAGGAATGTTTGAAATTTTTTAATGGAAGGGTCTGGTTTCAGCTTAGGGCTTCTCTTTTAGAAATCTTCGAGCGATTCGATGGACATCGGGGGATTTAGTTTCAAATGATATAAGTAAATGATATTTAAAATTTCTAATATTCTATACTATCTTTAAAATTTTTAGCTAATAAAAGTAAATTTTATGAATTTCATTTAAGATAGTAAATGCAATAAATTTTATAATTGAGCCTTCTCATTTTTTTTTTTAAATGTATTTATTTATTTTTTTCAAAAGCATCATAAAATTTATTTTAAAATATTTTTCAAAATTTTACACTATTTTTTTAAATAGTTAAAAAAATTATATTTATCTTTTTTTCTTAATTTATAATTATAATTCTTGTTATTTCAAAATGCTTTTGAAGAATCTCTAGGATTAGCATAGGCGCCGAGTTCTAAAAATTCCATAGGCGTGCGATGAATCTTTGATCTATTTATCAATAAATATCAGATAATTTAAGAGTGTAGATATTCAAAAATTAAAGTGAGTGTCTTTTAATATACTAAATGAATAATAGCGATATTAAAAATAGATAATATAATAGTCAATATGAGAATGAAAGTATAAAAATTTACTTCAAAATTTAAAAAACTATAATCCAATAACTTATTGAGCTGCTCATTCTTTGCCATTGAGACAATAAATAATTTATATTAAGTTAATTAATTATTTTATTTTGCATTCTCACTAGGGACAAATTTTGACCCTTCCCCCTCAAATACTTGGCGCCTATGATCACTATATATTATTATAATTAGAGACCGGATTTATATTAAAAATAGGAATTAAAAACGCATATAGCTACTTATCAAAGTAAATATATGCTAAATAGTCATTAAAAGTTTAATTAATTAATTAATTAATTTATATATTATTAATATATTAATCTAAAAGACATTAAAATGAATTTATTTTCTCACAAACACACACTTAGAATGCGAATGTTGTGAATTTTTTTCATGATTGGTCGCAAATAATTTTCCTACTGTCAAGTCCATCTGATGTTTATTTCTTGTATAATTAATTTCACTTTTTTATTTTATTAATTAGATTTTTTTTTTTTACCTTAACTAACAAATATTAAAATTTTTATTATATAATTATATAAAATAAAATTTAAAAAATTCCGTATAAATTTTACACGGGTTTTAGGTTTAATGACAAAATAAAAATTAGTCAAAATTTAAGAATAATAAATGATAATTTCACTATAGTTATACATATATTATAATTGCAAGTACGGTACATACATTATTTTTAATACAAGAACCCTCTCTGAAGTCTGTTTTCTAGAAATTTCAACGATACATAAATGCTCCCCGATAGGTAGTCTAGAAT
>JAAAKE020080090.1:0-24479 GCA_010014785.2 Anisolabis maritima | reverse complement strand
TTTACGCCAGCTTCTGACGCGTCATAAAGGCGATTAACGAGCTCTTCATCAACTAAGTTATTCACTTTTAATGTGATTGTTTTTTTGGTCCCTAATCCGATTGCAAATAGTAGAGTATCTGAATCTACATTTTCAATGGGAAATATTTAATTTTTTTTATAATTATTATATAAGACAAATGTTTTGACATTTACCCCCTTTTTTTTAATGTGGAGGGGGATGGCGACACAAATCAATATTGAAAAAAAAGGGGCACGAATGAAAAAACTATATTATATTAATATATCTCAAAATTCTCTAAACCTGAAATTATTTTTTATTTTAAGATTCCTAATCCATGTGAGCCCTCTGCAAATACCTTTTCCTTCGATAGCTACGCCAATATAAAAAAACAAAACAATTATAATATTAAAATCAACACTAGCACATTTTTGAATAAGTATCTTTGAAATTTATTACATTCAAAAAATACAAGTTAACCAAAGAAAAATAATAATAATTATAATGAGAATGTTTAGATAAAATATAAGTATAATAAAATAAAAATTCATTTATATTAATATTAATTCCTAAAATCAAAAATAAAAAAATTCCTTTATTTTCAGAATTTGCATGATTTCAAAATTATTATTTATTAAATAATAAATTAGTAATAATAGTAAAGTATTTTAATTTGCATGACACTCTCTCTCTATTTTTGAAAAGTAATTTTATTTTTTCTTTGCTCACAAGTATTCGCGATTTTTATCGATTGTAAAAAAAAAAAAATTGAAAAAAAAAAAAAAAAAAAAAAAAAAAAATATTTTGATTATTTAAAAAGAAAAGTAAAAAAAAAATGCACGAAAACACAATTCATGTATTCATTGAACTCATTTGGCTTACAAAGTACAAATATACACACTTCACACACGATATTAGTTTTATTTTTATTTTTTATTTATTTATTTCTTTGAGTAGAGTATATAAATATAAAATCATTAAAGCTCACTTTCATTTTTATAAATGCCGCTTTCATTTTATTTTCCTAATTTTACTCATTTCATTATTTAAAATAAAAAAAAATTTTTATTTGATTTTAATTATTCAGAAATGTTAAGAAATAAGAAATCCCACAAACTTCATTTAAATATATAATATAAATAAACTATAGAAATAGATAAGCTTTGTGTGTTCCTGGCTTACTAGCTATATTGCACTAGCTGGGATAGTTTTAGGGGCTTTAAGCCAAATGAGGTTAAAATTTAGGATGGTGCCTCTTTTCACACTGTTTGTGGAAAACTATTTTATATTAGGAGACTAACTAGATATGCGGTTAATAGGGCCGTTGAGGAGGTGAGGTGGGGTGAGGCTGTAGCCCTGGGGATCTGCCTTTGAAGTGCTTGGATATTTATTAAAATTAATTATTAAATTTTAATAAGAAGAGGAGTCTCTACCCGCCCTATATGATCCAACCTCGGGGCCCAGGTAAGCTCTGGGTGATCTTGGTAGTTATAAAAACAAAATACCAAATACCAATAAATTTTAATAATAAAACTACTAGATGATACAAATAATAATTCACTAATTATATTTTTAAATAATAATAAAGAACTTAAAATTCATGAGAAATGAAAAGTGGGATTTATATTGTATTTAATGAAACTTCAGAATTAAGCATATGAAGGCATGGATGGGGAAGACGGAGGGATGACAGTCAACCGACCACTCACAGTCCTGAGCAAAGCCTTTGCTATGGTAATCACCCACGTTGTCGAATTTTCAGGCTGCTATGTGTCAGTGACAAAACAACAATGGCAACGCTGCCCCGGCCACCCGCCTAATAGTGAAGTTCATTAAATAGAGTGCTAGAGTATCTTGAATAATAAAAGCGGATTAATTAATGATCGAAATTGGAAACTCAAAAATTTACTTTTCCTTAGATGCATCGTAGCATCTCTAAAAGAAATAAAATTGAGAATATATGTTTGGTGAAAAAAAAACTCTTGGAACTAAAGCATGGTTACCCCGGGTATATAGGCAACCTCTGTAATATTCATGCTCCATATTCATAGTCAAGTGAGGATAGAGACCTTTGATTCAAAGTTCCTTAATATAATTTGAATAGACACCTTTTGAATAAATATAAGGGCGAAAATTTAATTATATTAATAACTCGTTGTTTCTAAAAGGAATTCATTCAAAAAGTTCAACAAATAAATCTAATATATGGAATGAGAAAACACGCACAAAAAAGTTTTAGAAAGTGTCAAAAGCTACTTTTTTTTACTTTTTTATTTTAGTAGTATAAAAACTGCACCAAATCAAAGACTTTAAAGAGAATCTGAGAAACGAGATATAGAGGGGTGGGAAAGGAAAAGAGAATTCGAAAATGACTTCTAAAAAAGTTTTGGTGGAAAAAGATATAAATTTTATATTGGCCTATTATCCATCTCTTGGTGCAGAGGTAGAGGTCTCGTTTCAGATAGCAAAGTTCAGTGGTTTGCTTCCCGAGCTTCCTGAGCGACAAAAATGTATTTATTTTGGCTCTCAATGGATATAATTAAATAGGACGGTGTCTAAATGGCCTCAGATGTCGAAAAAGACTTGAAAAAAAAAAAAAACTTTTTTAAATGCACTCACGAAACCGGAAGATTTGTGAGGAAAATTAATTAATAAATAAAATATATATATATTGTTTTATTCCGGGACTAAATAAGGCCCTTCAAGCCATTTTCACTGAACAAGTTTTTATTCTTAATATAAATTCAATTCAATGTATCTAAAGGTTTCGTAGCCATCTATTGGGAACCCATAAATTTATTTTTCGTTCCTATTTGTTCTTATTAATTCTTAGATACCTAAATAATTAGAATATCTATTTCCATCCATCACTTAATTAATTAAATAGTTCGCTCTTATTATAGGCAAGTGTGTAGCCTACTTATTTCAACCCTAGAAGAAAATTAGATAATAAAAGAAACTGGGTGAATTTTCAATGAGAGAGAAGCAGGAGGCAATTTTAAAAATAAAATAAAAACTTGTATTTTCAAGTTTCTATTTATTTATTTTTGAAGAATTGTCTGTTCGGCTGCCTCATTCCTCTTCATTGTTATGAAAAAAACATGCTTTTATTTTTCCTTTCAAATGTATATGATTTAATGATAATTGGTAGGGTATTTTTTTATTTATACTCCCTTTGGCCTTATTTAGCCATAGGCTGTAAAAATAATACAAAAAATTTATTTTTAAAAATAGGTTCTTACAAAATTAATATACAATATACATTTTACAAAAATAAATTTTACAATTACCAATAAAAATATATATACATATTTAAATTTATATTAAGACAATCTGAATATAAGTAAATAATCAAAAACAAGTATATATTAATGATGATATGTTATTTAACATTAGAATTTATTATGATGTATTTTATCTCTGGTTTCTGGTTTAACGAGGTCGTATATATGAAAGGAAAAGAAAAAGCATCTGTTTTTCAAGAAGGATGAAAGTGGCTGAAAGTCACAAGCGAAACTACAAGATAATTCTTCATAAAGGAATAAATACAAACTTATAACAAGATATGAGTTTGTTTTATTTTTAATGCATCTCTCTCACTCATGGAAAATTAGAATTTCTTAATTAGGAAAGTGTTGTCATTTCAAATTAGAAAAATATATATTGGTTTGGCGGAGAAGAAGAATGGGAGAGACTGTAGCACGGTTGTATCATTTCCTTAATGAGGAGGGCTCTATTTATCCTTATTAAAAAAAAAAAGAAATGAAGAAAATGATTTATCAAAGTTTGTCGGATTTCTAAAATAAAATAACATTTCATTAGTATAATAATATCCATTCTAAATTTCATATTTTTTTTTTTTAGTATAAAAAATAATTTTTATTTTAATTAAAATATAATTAAATTAGTAATTTATTAAAAAGACAAGAATTTTTAAAAATAAAATAAAAAAAAAAAAAAAAAATTAAGAAAATAATGTTAAGTTGATCTGAATTAAATGTATTAATGTGTTTTATTTCTTTCAACTTCTTTATGGATAGTAAAGAATGTAATTTGGAAAAAAATAATAGTTTCGTCAAAAAACACATTAAAATGAAATTGTGTATTTTAGTTTAATTTATGTAAATCTAAAAAATTTTCCTTTTTTTTTTTTTTAGTTAAAAAATAGATGTAGTCCCGGGAAGATCTAAGTTTTTAATTATGGCTTGTATTATAAAATAATAATAATAATAAATTAGTATTTATTTAAAATAAAATAAATGGCAATTGATCTATTTTATTTTATCATCAAGAACTGACAAAAAATAATAAAATACATACAGAGCCGTGGCCAGAATATTTGGGGGAGGGGGGGGGTTAAATCAACGTGGATAAAAAGTACTAAATAAGTTACATTTGATATACTAATTTTTTTTTAAAATTATTTTGTTTGAAAAGGATTCCTCTAGTAATAAATAAATAATTTATAGCTCTAGTTTAAAATCATAAAGAATATAAAATAAATTATGTGCATTTAAAATTTTAACATATTTCCCTCTCTATTTTATTTTTATTTATATATATATTTTTTCAATTTTATTTATATTTTTTGGCGGTGGGGTGTGTTTGAATCCCCTCCCCCAAACCCCCCCTGGCCACGGCTCTGCAAAATTATATGAATAGTTTGAAATTTTTGGTTGGTTTAATTATGGTTGATGGTTTTCAAGCAAGATGATATCAGAATTAGATTTCCGTTTCGCCTTTTATTAATTAACATCTTCAGAAAAAAAGGAGTTTGTAATAAAAGCCGAAATGTCTTGAAAGTGGCAATTCTATTAGTGTAGAGAGCGCATTAGGGTGGGTTATGGAGAACACCCCCCACCCCCCGTACCCGAAAAATCTCGCAATAAAATCCTAATCCGAGAAGAATTAGGGAATAAAATTACAGAGTGGTTCTTAACCTATGGGTCGCGAAGAAATTTTTTTTTGCAATTATTAATAAACTGAAATCATTGAATTATTTTGTATTAACTTGTTTTTCTACTTCAGGTCACGGCATGAACGAAGATCCTTAATTAATAATGTATTCATAGCTCCCCCTTAAGGGGATTCCAAAATTAATTATTAATAATAATAGAATAGTAAAAAACAAAAAAAAGTTGAAAAATATTTCCATATGGGCTTCCTTGACTAATTCTCTTGCTTGGTTATAAAATAGCTCCTTTTAGAGCGAAAATTTTTGGAAATTTATCCCGCAATGCATTCAACTATTTATATCTAAATTAAATTATCAGTCGACTATGGAGCTATTTAATTTAATCAATATTTCTATAAATAGAAAAAAAAAGAAATTGAGAGTAAATTGAATTGCAAAATAGCGTGACTATTTTGTAAGAAATTCCGTAAAAAAAAAGTTATAATATGTAAATGAGCTCTTGTCCCGAGATGGACTTTTGATCAAAATAAAAAGTTCAATTGCCTATTTAATCAAAAGAAAAAAATGTTTAATTTTATTTTTTCTCCTAGTTATTTCTTCGTTTGTTTTTCTCCTTTTTTTTTTTTTTTTAATTAAACATTCCTCTCTTGTTCCCAATATTAACAGGGCGGCATTGTAATCCGTATTGGATATGAGCTCAGAGGGCTTAAGCCAAAGGATTCTTGTTTTTCACATAGCTTGATTTTTTACTGACATTTTCAAAAGGAACATTTAATTTTATTTTTTCATTCATTTTTTTTTTTTTTTTTTTTTTTTAATACTATCACCTTTTTGAAAATAAAAACTTAATTCTTTTTTAAATAATTACTTCATGATCATCATTCTTTTAAAAAAATTATAATTACGGATTTTTTTCTCCTCTTTAACAACAAACTTTTTATAAGGTATTTTAATATTTTTTTTTTTTAACTTAATTAGAATGAAATTAATTTTTTATGAGTTAGCTTTATAGAAAACAAAACCGGCTTTAGAGATAAAGGGATAGAGTATTAATGTTAGACAATTACGAAAAAAAAATTGATAGGAGGAAATTATTTTTTTGAAAATCTGCGGGCACCAGTGACCTCCTCTAAGAGAATACAGTAGTACCTCTTACCACGAGTTTAATTCATTCCGAGAACGAGTTCGTTTTAAGAAATAAAGAAATCAACACGTGGGCCAACTAGCGGCGTATGAATGAAACTCACTCGAAGTAAGAAATTTTGCTCGTCGTAAGAATCGAATGACAGCTCGTAGTATGAAAAACTCCTACCAAGGTATGCTTGTAAAGAGGAGATTAATTTGATCATTCCTTTTAAGTTTCTTTCGGCATATTATACGGATATTCAAATTAATTCGTAGCCAATATAATTTAAATAAATTTTGTCGCTTAATATGAGCAGTGAACCGTTAGACAGAAGCAAGAGCTAAGGGATTGGGATTTTGTTTTAAAATTAATATCAGTTGTTAGGTCCTGGTTTTATATATAAACCATTTGAGGCTAATAACGGATATTAATTTTTTTAAAAATCCCAATCCCTTAGAGGTAGCTCTTGATTCATAATCTAACGGTCAGTGGTTTGCTTCCTGTCCTAAGCGAGAAAATTTATTTAAATCATTGAATAATAGGAGTATGTTTTGAAAAAAAGTTAGTGGTTTTGAAAACGTCCCAAGAGACTATATATTGTTTAGAAAGTGCGAGATGATGGTTTTGAATGAGCATGCACCAGGGACCATCCAATTTCGAGGCAAATATGTTACCGTTACAATAAGAGATTGTAACGGTAGCATATTTGCCGCAAAAATGTATGGTCCCTGGTGTAAGTTCGAGAGGCAGTAAAAACCCAGTCAAAACAATTTATTTAACCATATTGTCTACTAATTAATTTGAATAAATATTGAAGTATCGTTTCATTTAATATAATATATATCTATAGAGCTTTCGATGCCGAAAAAGAAAAAAAAAACGGGGTGGTCTCGGCTTTTTAAGTAGGTGGAGATTTTTATCGGGGAATAATAAATTTCAATACCAGAAATATAATAAGCTTTTTTTTCCTAAAAATTTCTCAAGTTTTTGTAGTTTAGTTTATTACTAGCACAATTTGCGGCCTATCTATGTAATACAACTTACGTTTATTAAATTTATTTTATTTTTCAATTTGTTCGCCTTGAACTTCAGAGAACTTTGACACTTTGAGGTTATGAATAGGCTAGATAGGGCTTTCTTATGCCCTACTATATCTAATAGATCCGCTCTCTTTATGCTAGGCCGCAACCTTTTCAAATTACCTTTGTATTTAATTTTTTGAAAAAATTCTTCTGGTCTTTAATAATCTACGAGATAAATTTCTAATAAAAATTAGGGCACGTATTCATAAAGAAAAATCTTAAGAGAATTTTACTATGCTTTTTTATATAGAATTTTTTGAGTTAAAATTTTTCTTTATTGTTTAATTAAAAGTCTTAAGGAGATCTTTTAAATTAGTTATTTAAGAAAAATTTTAATTTAAAAAATTCTAAATCAAATAAGCACGATTAGTTTTGAGTTAAGATTTTTTTTTTTGGAATGTTTTCGATTTATATTAGTTGAGATATAATTTCCAATCAAAATACAAAAACCAATTTTAAATAATTTGCAAAAGAAACGAATTTGGGATAAATTTATTAAAAGAATTTTGCATTAGTTTTTGAAGATTATAATTTAGATAAATAAGGCGACTGAGCAGGCAGCCATTGAAGGAAAAAATTAGTTTAATTTTCCTGTTATAGTTCCGGTCGTAAATCGAGACTTTCTTCGGGACCTAAGAAATTTTCTTTAATGGCAATTTGTCCAATCAACCTTTTCATATTATTTTTATAATTTACTTTTTTAAAATTTCCCTGAATCCTTGATACATTAATTAAATGAATTATTATATTACATTATAAAGTAACATATACTTCATTAATACATCTTTTTATATTTGTAATGCATTAGAAAAAATCCCTATTTTGTGCTTTTCAGAGATTATATTTGTATATAGATTTTTTTTTTTTTGTATTATTTTTAGACCATCAGTCAATTTTTTTATCTTATTTAATTATTAATTAATATAATCAATTTTTAGTTATTTTATCTTTGATAAAAAAAATATAAAAATATTATATTTATAATATGACAGGCTGAAGATTAATTGTACTAACGTGATTATGATCAATATTGATTCAAATATTATAGTTAGATTATTTTCATTGAAAAGGAATGAATTTTGCATAGTTATTTTTAATTTGATAAAAATTTTATATTACTTCTTTTAAGATTTTCAATTATCTCTTATTCATCAGAGAGCAATGCTCTCAGCTTATTCTTTATAAAGGGCTGGAAAAAATTAACCAGGCTTTATATCTATTAATAATACGATTAATACTCGTATTAATAATAATAATAATAATAATAATAATAATAATAATAATAAACTTATATTTTACTAAAATAATATTAAGAAAACGAATGGATGTAGCTAACCACAATAAATTAAAAATATAATTAATCTTCACTTAGTTTTCTAAACCCCACTAAACCAATAATTGAGTGATCCACTAAAATTTAACTACTAGTTAAAAATAGAGCGATTTTTTTTAATAAAATTTATGTGGGATTTTTCTAAATGCAAGATAATAAAATAAAGTAATATGACCTTTAATTCCAAAAAAAAAATTAATAAATATGATTAAATAAATATAACTTTATTTTAACCTCAAATATTCAGGAAGCTATTGTGGAATTTAGAATGAACAAAATTGCTGATTAGTCGATTAGGGATACGCAAAATAAAAAAAAGCAAGATTTATATTCATGCGATAAAATAAATATAAATGGTACAAGGATATGATGCAGCCTTTTTATTAAAATAAATATACGGTAAGTAAAAATATTTTAATATAAAGGCTGCGTATTTTTTTATGTTTTTTATTTTATTTTTTATGGTATATTTGGCCTAAGTAATTAAATACAAAAATTTTTGCTTGCACCTTTAACTTTCGTTTTTAAAGCAGAAATTTAGAAATCGGTCCTAATTTTTCACTATCAGATTCCAAAGTTTCACTCTTATCAAAGTCTAATTATTAGTGAAAAAAAAAAACTATAAAAAGGTAGAAGAAAGAATTTGAAAAGTTAGATAGTTTTTGCATGCAGGAAGATTAACTAATTATTAATTGATGTCACTAAAAAAAGTGGAAAAATATATGGAAGAAGTCAGGAGTTTTAGAATTGGTCTAGATTTTTTTTATTTTAATAGATCAATACATTGCACATTCAAGAAAGTGTGTAGGTAGTTTGTAAAATTGCGTTTTTCTAAAAACTACAGGTCAAATTTAAATAAAAATTCGAGAAACTCTAACTATATGTTCGTTTAGTTTAAATTTTGGTTGCAAAAATAATTTTTGGATTGCTGGAAGATAGGCAACCGAAATTATTAATGGGTATTTCGATTAATAGCTTCAGAGCAGACCACGTATACTCATTTGTTAAATATCACTAGAAATTAACAAAAAAGCATGTGTAATCTCCTAATTAATTAATCAAAAAATCCATTTCGGTTGCCTATCTTCCAGCAATTCAAAAATAAATTTATGCAAACCTTTTGTTCTGGAATAAAAATCAAACGCACTATATAAAAATTAAGTATATATGAAACAAATGACCCTGGTTGTTTTGGATGAATGGCAGCCAGGTTGGAATAAAGCCTATTAACTCGTAACGACGTTTCGGTCGCCTCTTCCGGGTCACGGTTAAACTCAACTCCACGAGGATTATTTATTTATTTATTTATTCCAACTTGGCTGCCATCCATCCAAAACAACCACAAAAATCATACAGCCGGTCATCTCCTTTTTTGTGATCTGTGGTCTTTAAAAAAAAAAAAACAGTTATGAAGATGATCTTACATTTGACCAAATTCTAAGGAATTAAAAATGTATTTTCACCCGGAAATGAAACGTCATTTTGAAAAATATATAAATTAAATTTCTCTTATGATTTTTAATGCTTCCTGTATTTATATTTATAAAGAAAAAAATTAAATTAACTCCCTAGTTGATTTGTTTTTAGATCTGAATGTAGTTCTGTTGAAATCAAAATAAAAGCATTAGATTTTGAATGTTTGATAGAATCAGGTTAGTTTCCCCTTATTTTCCTTTTATATATATATATCTATATATACATATAATTTTAGAAATAAATCGAAATTGGATTCGAAATCCCATTTGCACGTTTGCCTGTCTCAATACTTTGTCAACAAGAGAATGAATGATGATTTTTATTTTCTTTCTAATGTTCCTTATCTTAGTTCAAGAAATCAAGCTAATTTACAAGAAATCTTTGTCTTATGCCTCAGTTATTTATTTAACAACAACCAAAAAATATTTTTCCACAGTCGAAGTTTGCTCTTATCTAAAAAAAAAAAGAGATTCTTGTGTAGATGTTTTAGAAACCCCTGTGATTTCACCTTGTCTTTTTTACTAGCGATATTGTTTTTTTTTTTTTTTTTTTTTTGCACATTTTTAGTAACTAGCAAGTAATTTTAATGGAGATACTATTCAAATGATTGTTTTAAGTTTATCCTGTAGTAGTATATAATTTATAAATGTGTTTTTTAGATCAAGTCACTAAAGAGAAAATTTCAATTTTCTAAAACGAAATATTTACAGATCAAGTTATAATTTATCTTAATTTAAATCTGTGATATCCTGGCGATGGTTGAAATATATATGAAAACAAATTTCTTGTAGAGAAATATCAGGTCTTTATTATCAGTTTATTTACCCTAATAATAATTTTAACCTACGACTTCAGATAGAGATTTAAATAATTTTCAAATTAAAAAATCAAATTCAGGCGGGAAGGGGGCAATAATGACACCACCAGGATCGACTTGGGATAGATGCCTGCCATCTATATAAGAAAAGATGAGAAATATTTTATAGATTAAGAAATCTAAAGTGCTAATGATGTTGATGAAAAATTTTTTCATTTAAAAAAATTGTAACAATAATATTAAAAAATTCTATAGTAAGAACAAATTATTATTTCTTCTTCCAAAAAAAATTTTTTTTCTACAACTATCAGGATTTATTTTGTCAAATGAATCTATAGTATTTCGGTTTATAAACCATCAGACCTAGAAGAATAAAAATTTTTTATTAGAAAATATGCTCAATATATAAAGCTTGTTATATTTGTTCGTTTTATTATAAATTACAAATAATATTTTATATGAGGTAAGATAATTGTAGAAAAAAAATTTTCTAAAAAACAAATCGTACGGAAAGTGAAATTAATTAAATTTAATTAAAAAATTTAAAAAAATTTTCACTCCAAAATAAATTTTAAAAAATAAAAAATTTGAATTTTTGATTACTGTCTCAATCAATAAATATCAAATCGACAAAATAAACTCCCCACTCTTTCATCGGTCATTAGGTAGTTGCATTCACTTCCCCTTTTCGTGTTTACTTGTCAAAGCCAAAGCCGAAACGTTGTATTTTTGTATGTTTATATTATAAATTACTTAAATTACCATGATTAATTCCAAAAAAAAACTTATTTACAAAATGATTTAATAGATGTGGGTAAAATTATAATTGTTTTTTTATAAATTATTCTCTCAAAAGAAAATAAAAGAATATATAGAAAATAACGGTGGCTCAGGTCCTGCGCGTCCTCTATAATTGCTCTCAATTAATTAAATTTTTCCATTTTTTCTAATTCATAATAATTAAAGAAGTCATTTAGCTTAATCAAATTATTTTAGTAACCACTTATAAAAAAATAACCGGCCCCAACTGTGACTTGATCTAAATAAAAAAGAATTCTATGCTTGCATAATATAAAATTGAAAGAATTTATTATAGAATTAGATTCGTTTAATTTCTGAGCAAAAAATTTTTTTTTAATTGAATCCTAAAAGACAATTTAATAAATAAAATAAAATTTACTGATTTTCATCATTAAATCATTGAATATAAAATTTACAGTTAATGTCTCTCTCATTATTAATAAAATTTTATGTATGAATATTCTTAAAAATCAAATTAAATCAAATTAAAATTAAAAAAAAAAAATTCAAATGATTTTAAAAATATTTTTCAAAGTTTAATTAATGAAATAATAATAAATAAAGTTTCATGTTAATTTATTAAAAGATAAAAATATAACAATAAAGAGATATACCTAAAAAAATTTTGTTTCGGGTTCTACGTCATAAAACTGGAGCAAGTGTATTTCAAAAGGTCAGTCAATTAGCAATAACTTTCTCAAAACTAAAAAATAAATACCAACTGAATAAAAAAAAGGTTTGTTTTGAAAACAATGCCTCAAGACAATTATTGTTTAAAATTCATCCCGTGATTGGAATAACCTCCCTGCTACTATCTTCTCAAAAACTTATAATCACTAAACTCTCAAATCCAACCTCAACAAGCACCTTTTAAAATCACTACTCTCCCCTTCTCCTGTTATTCCTGGTTGCATGTAACTAATGGTCATTATAGGTCCATTGGTCCATATCCCAAAAAAAAAGAATTCTATGCTATGTCTTATTTGAGGGCAGAGAATTTTATTTACTATTCGATTTATTTATATCAATTGGTATAAAAGGTAATTATTGGTCCTTTTATTGCCTTTAAGACGATCAACAAAGTTGTGGTCCCTGTGGGTTGATGCAGAGGTAAAGATCTCGCCTCATGTACTAGTTGCTTCACGTCCTGAGCTATTAAAATTTATTTATATAATATTGGCTGCCAATTAATATGAATAAATGGTCTCAAATGCGAGTTTTTTTTAAGTCTTTCGGCATTTAGACTCCGTCCTTATTTATTTAAATTAATTAGTAGCCAATTTAAATAAATTTTCGTCGCTCAGGATGGGAAGCGAAACAGTGACCTTTGGTACGTGAAGCTCTGCACCAAGGGACAGGGCGTATCTAGAATTAATTCAGTCCAGCTAGTGACGTAGACCCCATTACAAAATCTTTGCTAAGGATGGTATATGGGAATCTGAGAAAAATAAAATTTTTAAACGAATATCATTATAAGCCTAAAATATAAATTCCAAATTTTATATAATTATTCTCGAAATAGCTAAAGAAAAATATTTAATTGATTTTAACAATTTAATTATTTTTTTTTATCAAATATTTGCAAATTTATTTTTTGATTATTAAATTTACAAAGAATTTTTTTCTTTGAATAATAAAATTTATATATATAAAAAAAAAGAATATATCTCCAGTCACTTATTTTCTTCATTAATTAATCACAGTCACTTTTTATTTATTTAATTATTTATTTTTGAAATAGCAGGTGGTCAACCAGTCCTTATTTATGTGGAATATGTTTGTTCTCTATGTTTTCCTCTCTCTCTCTCTCTCTCTCTCTGTATTTCCACCACTAACACCAAAATAATGTAATTAATTAATGTTGTTAAGTTGTCCTCGGCTTGATTTAATCCTAATTTCTCTCTCTTTCACATTTTCCCCACCGAATGAAAAACGCTTTAAGTGTTAATGCTGTTAATTTTGTTTCTTCGTTGTCAATAATAAAGTCCTTTTTTGATTTACTGCTTAAATGGCGATGAAAAGGGAGGGAGAGCAATCAATTTAAAAAATAATTATGGAAAAAAAAAATTACACGTAAGAAATTAAAGAGGATTGGATTTTTATTTTACTTTTTTTATTAATTATACCTTTGGTAGATTTTATTAATTTAAAAAATACCTATAAAATATTTACAAATAGGAGTTGATAGGTTTGTTTATTTAAATATATAAATGTATAAAAAAAATTTGTGCTTATTTGCTAGAAAGTAGGGAACCAGTTTACTAATGAATTTTTTGATTAATTGATTCATTAGAATGGACCACGCATGCGCATTTTTAAATCTCCCTAGAAATTAACAAATGAGAGTGCGTGGGCCGCTCTAACAATTAATAAAAAATTAGTGATCATTTGGTTGCCTACCTCCTAAATAAACTAATTTCTCGAACATCAGGAGTATTTGAGGGTGCCGAGAAAAGTTATTGGGAGAGGGGTCATTTACAAAAAAATGATTTTGAATCTAAAGTGGGGCTTTAGTTTTCAAAAGTCTGTGAAATATTCAAGAGAACCACGTCTTTTTTTTTTAATTGCCAATTAAGGCCGAAATCATTCTCATGTTTTAGTAGATAATTAATAATAAATATAGATGTCAATATATAGTGGCGCCAATAGAAAACGGCTACGAGAAAGGGTTTATAGATGTATGTTTTTACTGGTGCCAGTGTGTCTATTGTCAACCATTATTAATTAATATATATATATATTCAGGGGCCAGTAGAACCCTGTCCCTTGGTGCAGAGCTAGAGCTCTAGCTTCACGTACCAAAGGTCAGAGGTTCGCTTCCCGTCCTGAGCGACAAAAATTTATTTAAATTACATTGGCTACCCATTAATTTAATTAAATAAGGACGGAGTCTAAATGGCCTCAGATGCCGAAAAGGACTTAAAAAAAAAAGTCAGTCAGTCAGGGGCCAGTAGAAAACATGACTGCCAGATATGGTTTTTTTTTATTTATTAAGCCGGGGCCAAAGGCGATTCCCAAAATACATGAAATTTTACAAATAAATACATATCAATTTCAAAATAACATGACAAAAACATCTTATAAAATTAAAAAAAAAGAGTGTTTACAATAAAAATCTTAAAAATTATTTCTTAAACTATAGGTGCTCAGGGTTGGTTCAGATATTGATATTTGCTGTTTTGAAAAATTGTTCTATTCTTTGTTTATTTCTTTCAATGAACCAAAAAAGGTTTATAGATGCATATTGTTTTTATTGGCGCCAGTGTATCTATTGACATCTATATGCATTATTAATTACCTACTATGAGATGTGGATCCGGCTTAAGAGATTTTTAGTGTTTTTTTCCTAGCTAGGTACTTGATAGAATTTCTAAAATCATTCCAATTTTTATTAAAACGCTTATGCTTTAATTTGGTGAGTGGCCTGGGATTGGAAAGAGAATAGTGCTTACACGCCTGGGTCTCAAGTCGTGTCAGTGTGCTAGTTGGGTGGCCTAAACATAGGAGCAGACGAGTATGCGCCAAAAATCATATATGTAAGCTAAGATAATGAAGCTTCTTAACTAAAATTTTTTTTTTGTTAAGTTGTATTTTATGAAATATATTAAACATAAATCTTAAATAATATTGCTAAAAATATTAATTAAAATTAATCATTTGACTATTGACCCTAACAATCTGGTTCAAGTTTTAAAAAACCAAAGTATACAGTGGCATAATTAGTTTCTTCATTGCGGGGATTTTCTTTTGACAAACAAAAAAAAAAGGTAACTCAGATGATATAGAAATATTATTCAAAATTAGTTTTTTTTTTTTTTTAATGTATTTTTCCAGTTCATATTTATTTAAACAAATAAAGAAAAATTAAGTTAGACCTGTAAATAATAAATAAAATGTAAAAAAACTACTGAAAGAAAAATCCTTTTTTATTAATATATCTTATGGGTATGGGGATAGGTCTCTCTGCATTCACGCCACTGATACAATTAAAAATTAAAATAAAATAATTTTTCAGAATCTTGGCTTAATGCCATTCGAGAAATCTCCCGTCCAGTCCGATCCAAATGAGCATTTATTTTGAAGAAGGGAGAAGGGTGATAGTTGAACATTTAGATTGAATTCGATCAATACATTTTAAATTAGATCTTGAGATATAGGGCTACCATAAGTCCAGGATTACCTTGCCAAGTGTTCATTTACAAATCTAGTAAGATGTATAAATAAATGAATTGAGGACAAATGGGTAGAAATGAAAGATCCCAATAAAATGATATCAGCATATTCCCGAAGAATATTAAAGTATTAATTGATTGAAGATGGCCGTTTAGAAATTAATTAATAGGTAGGAGTTCAGAAAGAATATGTTGCGTAATTCTCCATTTAATGTAAATTTCGATGTCAGTGACAATCTACTAACAATTGTCACTGACATCGAAATTAACATTAAATGGAGTATCACCCAACATATTCTTTCATTGACTGAAGTCCTACCTATTAATAATATTACAGTATTAAACTGAAGCTTTCAGAAGTTAATTTCCAATTTCTTCTTTTTCCCAAACTGAGTTATCCAGGGGTGCACAAACTTAAAGTGATAAAAATCCAATTCTCCTTCTTCTCCTGAATCCTTGCAGGATGGCATGACTTCGTTCTCGCAATGGGGCATTGATATGAGTCTTTAACTTCGACTGTTGGTTAGGTTGTTGGGCTCGGCTGTTGCAGGGCATTGGCAGTCTATTCAGTGCGTTGAAGGTGGTCCGGCTGCTGCGTCTTGGCCGTGTAGTCCGCAAACTGGACCGCTACCTTGAATACGGTGCCGCCATGTTGATATTGTTACTGTGCTTCTATATGCTCGTTGCCCATTGGCTCGCTTGCATATGGTATTCAATAGGACGTTCGGATGCAGATAATGGTGTTCAATATAGTTGGTTGTGGAAATTGGCCAATGTCACCCAATCACCCTATTCGTACATTTGGTCCAACGATAGTCAATCGCCGGAATTAATTAATGGGCCAACGCGCAAGACTATGTACGTTACAGCACTCTACTTTACCATGACCTGCATGACCAGTGTGGGATTTGGAAACGTCGCCGCCGAAACCGATAATGAGAAAATCTTCACCATCTGCATGATGATCATTGCAGGTGAGTTTAAATAAAATAAGTGAAGACTGGATTTACGCTTGATATGCTCTACTTCGTGTTTAAGTTTTTTTCTTAATTCATAAATTTGTTTAAAGGATAATTTTGTAGAATACTAAATCGGAGGATTTTTCTATAAATTTAATTCAATAGTAATTTCTTTCTGTGCAAGTGCTCCCTCTTTGCTCATAAAGTCGCTCAACCTCTACGAATAAATGAAAGTGTTAAGATTAAAGCCAAACCTGGAGTGGAGAAATTTTAGATTTAACTTCAAATTGTTTGTTAGCTAAAACTCTTAAAAAAATGGAAAGATTTTGTTTCGTTTTAAAAAATTTCTTTAGTCTAGAAATATACCATGGCTGATAATTTAAAAAATTATACAGAATTATAAAACATTTTTAAGACAGCCCCTTTTGTTTTTAACCAGGCAATTTAATAAATATAAATTTGAAATTTATAGTCATCCGGGAATCCCTTATCCTTAATTAATCAAATATAAGGAGTAAATGTAAAAAAGTGCCCAGATGTTAGGTAAAAACTTGCGTTGCCTAGCGGAAAGTTTGGTCGGATTTTCTATTTGTAATATAATGCAAAATTCTACCAACTTAAGGTAAAGGAAAATGATTTTGCTGGGTGATTTAATTAGAAGAACAGGAGATAAGGATAAAGATAACCAGCCTTTTTGTTCAACGAATAAGAAAATTTACTAACATATATTTCAACTCAATGTAAAAAAAAAAATCTATTGTAACATTAGTGATGGCGCATGTTATATGAGCCGAAATATATGTTAATAAATTTTCTTATTCCGTTATCTTATCTCCTGTTCTTATGTAAAGGATTGTTTGGGATTTTTGTGGAGGGTTGTACAACGAACAAAAAATAAAATAAGGATATAACAATAAATATTAATTTAAAAATTTAATAATTAGATCCCAAAGTGGTCAATTTGATTTTTAAGGGGGGGGGGGGGAATTCGATGTTCGTTGGAAGCTTAGACTAGACTTCTTGAATAATAAGAATTGTCATAAGGGTGTAGGAGAGGCATCAGAAATTTAGGTTGTACATAGCCAAAGGTTGAGAACTATTGCATTTTCTAAATGTTGTGTTTCATAGAATATTCTATACATTGGCCCAAGTTGATTCAACAAGTTTCAGGTTAATTCATTCATTTCAGATGAAGATCATACCTCTAATGCCTTAAATTAAATATTTTTTTTTTTTCAATCTTTGAATAATTTTTCTATTTCTTTCGATTCTTTTTTAATGTTTAAAGCTTTACTTTATGCAACGATTTTCGGCCACGTAACTACGATTATCCAACAAATGACATCTGCGACTGCCAAATACCATGATATGCTGAACAACGTGCGAGAGTTTATGAAATTACATGAAGTACCAAAGGCGCTCAGCGAAAGAGTCATGGATTACGTGGTCTCCACTTGGGCCATGACCAAAGGGCTCGATACGGACAAGGTAAATCAGGTCGGGCAAGTTCACTAACTATATTCATACATCCTCTCTTTTTTTATTACTTCGCTTTTTATCAAATAATTTGTTCAAGTTAGGAAGATTTTTCCATTTGATCGATTTTAATATATTTAAACGAAAAATATATAAAAAAAAAAATTTCAAGTACGAAAATAACAAACAGGAATAAGAATGAATTATTAAATTTTGATTATTTCTTTGAAAAAAAATGGAGGGAGACATATCAATCTTATTTAAAATATAAAAGAGAAATATCAATTAAAAGTAAAAGTAATTAGTGTGTAGGCGGAAAAATTGAGCTCCATGTGGCAAATTAAATTATATTTTTCTGCTAAAAAAAAAATGGTTCAACGATTAAAAATTTTTTTTGAATAGAGATGTAACTGCCAACAAAAATACTCACTCACCTAGGGCTGCAATTTCTCACAATAGGACAGGTGTAAGCCTTCTCAATCCAATAAACAACAAAATATTTGAAAAAATATATAATTTATTTGATTATTTTTTCTACTCACACCACAGTTTCGACCGCCGTCCCGCAAGCCTTCATCAGTGATAAGAGTCTGGATTTCTGAAATATATGCCAGTGATATATGATTCAAGGAGTCAGTCAATTGATTCAGATTCTACAATTATATGGATGCACTCTTTTCTCTCTGCGGTCAAAACTGTGGAGAAAACATAATCAAATAAAATGTTATATGTTGTTTATTGAACTGAGCAGGCCCACTTCTTTCCTACAATGAAAATATTATTTCTTTTCCTCAACGTTTCGAGTGAAGGTCTAACAACAATGTTGAAATATTAAGTGACAGGAAATTATCCATACAAATGTATTAGTCGCATTACGGTATGACGAGGAATACATTTGTATAATAAATATAAAATTACAATCGTATTATTAACAAGACCGGCATCTCATTTCCAAAACGCCCACTTAATTAATTAATAATACATACGATTGTAATTTTATATTTATTATACAAATGCATTTCATACTTTAATGCGACTAATACATTTGTATGGATAATTTCCTGTCATCTAATATTTTATCATTATTTTAGAGCTACTGTCCCTTGGTGTAGAAGTAGAGGTCTCGTCTCAGGGTCAGTGGTTCGCTTCACGATATGAGCAACAAAAATTTATATTGGCTATCAATTAATATAAATTAATAATGAGGGAGCCTCAGATGATTTTTTGAATATTGTTTTTGTCCTGATGATGAGTAAAATTTTTTCTTAAATACTGGCAATGAAGATACTTTAATTCGACAAATTTTATCTAATAAAATCCAAGTTGGCAAAATTTTTTTAATAAAATTCTGTTTGCATTTTTAACGTTCTCTTCCCCCTCCCCCCAGCAAAATGCCTTTCCTACGCCCCCTAGTCTATTTAAAGACCATCATCAGCTATCTTTATATTATTGTCAGCTTTGGAGGAAATATTTAAGTTGAATTGTCCTTCAATTTTTTATATTCACAAGGGCTTGGGATAGGCCTAATATTACTTTTAATAATATGGTGGAAGCTATTATTTACTGACATAATAAAAATAATTTATATAAAATTTTGAATATTAATAAAAATCAAATGGAAAAAACTTTCCTAATAGAAGTTTGCGAAATTTTATTTATTATTTTGAATATTTTATTCTATTATTTTATTTATATAACTATTTCACTTTTCATTTTTTTTTTTAAATTAATATAATTGATAAAAAAATATTTTTTCACAAATTCCGTGATGAGTTATAAACGAATAATTTTAAATCTCTATATAATTAATATTTTGATAAGGTGTTTATCATTTTTCAATATAATTGTTATAGTCCTAATTAAATAGTCGGAAGCTTGCGAGGGAATCCCCCCCTCGAAGATAATAAGATACTATTACAATTTGATAAAGTCAAAGTTCATTTACAATTTCACCCGGCCTTTGGATTCAGCAGACTCCTTCGTCGTCTCGTAGACCTATAAGGAAGGCAACAATTGGCTGCCAAACTCAAAGGTTAGGTGAAAGTGAAAATAAATTTAATTTTGGACGTCTATAAGCCTTTTTACAATCTATCAACCTCACCATATTTTTGAAAGTAAAATTTCACTCTTTAAGGGCCCGTCTTTTATTTGTACTGCCATCTAGCAAGCTCGATTGATCATCTGCAAGCTAGAGGAATGCACCCCCCTAATAAGGAGGATATTTGCAGGTTTGCTAAATGGCATTGCAAATATATGATTTTAATTTACAAGGAAAGTGTCTTTTTTATTCCACTAGGATTATAAGCAAATTTGGTCCAAATATTAATTATCATGATCAGAGCTAAAAGCGTTCATCTGCAAGGAGATACAAGGGCTTGAAATTTCTGAAAAAGATTTCGAATTTATTCTAAGTTGACATATTATTATTTCATAGTCGATTTTGTTGGGTGTAACGGTCCGGCTAGAAACGTCACACAGAACGAGACCACTTCAATGCCGTGCGTTACCCTTAGGTCAAAAATCTACTAGGCATTGCATGTAGATAATATATATGCTTTATATAATAATTTATATACTTACGCTTAATGTAAACTTATAAAATAAATTAATTTTTCAGTAAAAATATTATACAAAATGTCGAAATAAATTTGTACTTTGCACTCAACGCTATTAGAAATCTTGATTCTTTATTTAACCAAAATAATCATAGTTATTATTTATTTGATGTGTAAGTAAAGCTCGAATCGATAGTGATTTTTCTTTATATATAATTGTATAATATATAGTCATAATGACCTCAGCACCCGAAAAGGGACTTTAAAAAAATATGGTGTGAAAAACGCACATCACACAACTTTCTCTTAGCTAAGGTAAGGAAAGCAGAGTGATGTGCTGTCACACCAGGTATATAACCGTTCAATGGACAGCAACTTGAATTATTTTGTTTCATAAATGAGAATCTCATATGACTCGCAATTTGTTTGTTTTCTGAAAGATGACTCGCCAGTTGGCATGCGCAAGCGAGGTGCGCGTGTAAAGGAGCTTTTAAATTGAGTCCTACACTATTTTGAGGTGGAAAATGATTAATATATCTTAAAGATTATCTAATTTATTATATATAATCAAAATCGTTAGAATGGTTTAAGAGAAATTCACAAAACAAGAATAAAGGGGGTCCTAAACAATTTAGGGAGGGGTAAGAGTAAATACATTTCAAAGATCATCTAATAAATAATTGATATATGAATTTTAATCAATATCACAGACTAATTTACGAGACATTTTTTTAGACTCATTGGATCTCAACACGTGTACCATATTTCCACTGAAATCTCGACATCGATTTTTTTTGCAATTATAATACTTTCTCACTATATATTACATATATAGTTGAGAGAAAGTAAAAATCTAAAATATTTTTTAGAAGAAATTGTCAACTTGGAATAAATAAGAATTTTTAAATGCTTAAATTTGAGGTTCTTGAAGACAGGTTTAGTTATAAATCTCGTTCATGGAAACTAGAGTCCGGATTTTCGTGTAGTAACAAGCCAGCCAGTTTAGGGGGGGTTCAACAAAAAATGTGCCGGTCTCAAAAAAATCCTCGAAAACTGGGAAAGGTTTAGCGAAGGAAAATTTTTTCAAACGAATTAAGCAAAGAAAAAAAAAATTGCAGATTAATAGAAAAGTTGCCGCACTAAAGAAAAATCCATGTAGCTGGATTCGGTAAGGGTGACTCTGATCCCTCAAATGATTTTGAAATTTTTAACCTCTGCTAACTTTGAAAATTTCATTAATTTAAGATATTAAAAATTAATTTTTTGAAACTTATCACGGAATATTTTTCAAAGCATGTTTATATTTTTTTCTTTCTAATTTATTTAATAGATTAATTTAAAAGCTTGTTATGAGTAAAAATGATGAAAATATTATTACAAGTAAAGAATAATAATAAAAAATTAAAATTTTCTTCAGTTTTATTATTTATGTTATAATTAATTTTTTATTAAATTATCCTAAACCATTTTTTATAATTTTTTGAGGGGATGTATAATTAAAGTTCAAGCAGATTAATATAAAAAAATAAAACTACTATACTATTTTTTTATATTTAGAGAAAAAAAAAACAAATTTTGCTTGAACTTGGAAGGAAGTATGCAAAATTCACATTGGTGTTTTTAGATTAGTGGATATTGATGTTTTTATGTTGAAATAAATAATATAATTCTATTATCCTATTAATCATCATCTATAAATATTAAATTTTCCAAATTGAATTTGAATTAAAAGAAACAAAAAAAAATTAACTAAAGCGATAATAAATAACAACAATATAAATGAAAAATTTTTAATTAAAATAAATAATAATAAATTTTTTTTATAATTTAAAGCATGATTTTAAAATACACGCAGATTATCATCTTTTTATTAAAAAAAAAGTTTTAATTTTTGAAAAATAAAATTTATATATTAAAAGTAATGATAACCTGCATAATAATTAGATTAGTATATATTTATTTTTAGAATTATGATTATCTTTTAATTCAAATAACTAATAGTAAAAAGTAACACATTCACTTATATTTAGAATTCACTAAAAAATTTATTACTGCACAGTAATACTATATTAGAAAATGATTTAGATATTAAATTGCACTCTACAGCTTTACTGATCTGCTTTGCATTTAGTAAATAAGACTGAATTATTATTGTCGAAGTATATTTACTTATTTAATACAATATATGACTATGGTAAAATTAAATATTATTTGTTGAAGAGAGAAAGAGAGAGGGAGAAAATAATTGCAAAATTCGTTCAAAATCTATAAAAGACAAAAATTTAAAAATTATTTTTTCATTTAATTTGGATCGTATAGGCCCACCTACCGGGGTCCCGATTTATTTATCCGAGGTGCTTTCGTGTACGGAGACACACGCCTCAAACCCAGCCGACCTATGGCCGTAGCCATCTATCGACACCCCTTTATTTCCTAACTCTAGCTCCTCTTCCTATATTCATTTCTAGCTAGCTACTACTCCTATATCTAATTCCTCCCGCTACCTTTATTCCAGCCTCTTCTATGCTAGGGAGGAGGTCCTAGTTTGAGGAGGGACTCTCTCAGCACTCCTTGCGAAGAGTGCATCATTGAGAGGGAATCCTTCTTTACGTCTCTTCCATAGGACGGGGTATCACAGCAACTCCCTCTCCTCGTAGAGGAGCCTGAGGGCTCTATTGTGGTGGGATCCAATGTTCCAATCCAGGGCATAGTTGAGGATTTGTTTACATTAAATATTTTTATTTAATGAAAAAATCCACCCTGTCTGGGATGCGAACACCGAACTCCTGTGCAGAACGGTGACACCCTACCGACTACTTCACTCCCCCCTATTGAAAAATTAAAATTTAATATATATTATATATCAATAATTATTGAATAATAATTGTGAGATATAATTGTTTTAATTTTTAATTAAAGTATGGACTCCGAAACTAGTTGCCAGATTTTTATTGGATTTTTTTGGTATAGAGAATTTATCGATTTTGGTTTTAGGCTAAAAGGAAAAATTCATTTAAGAGGTCTTGAACTAAAAATTTAATTAATCTAAATTTATAAATATTAATTCATTTTTAAATAAGACAAATTAATTAAGAGTTGTCTTTAAAAAAAAAAGCCCAAATAAAGATGTGAAAGGATCCAAATTGGGAAAATTAGAAATCAAAGGGAGGAAGGACCACGGAAGCGAAGCTCTGCTGTCAATTTATACTTAATACTATAATATAATTATATATATTCCAGACAAAGTCTGTCTGTAACGTATAGACCTCGAAACCTCTGGTCGTATTTTCGTGAAGAGAATTTTCCGGCTGATTTTTAGATTTCTTCTAATATAAAAAGTGAAATAGAAAATAGGCAAAAAAATTGCCCACAAAAGAGCCAGGGGGGGGGGGGAGTGTACAGGGGCGAATTCCCTGCCCGCATTCGAAGGCTGCGCAGATATTATTTAAAATAATCAAATATCAATTAAAATAATTGGGTGGTTCTGATAAAAATTACTTTAATTTAGAAAAAATTATCTACTTCGAGTTGAAGTTCTTTTCTTTCACGTAAATACGTAATTTGTTTAAAGGATAATTTTGCAGAATACTAAATCTAAGGAATAATGGCTTTTTACCCAAGGAAGGAAAAAATTTATTTTAATACCGACTGTTAGGTTCTTGTTGGTGGTTTTCAAACAAAGCCCTATAGCAGTGTTTCCCAACCTTTTTTGTGCCATGCCCCACCTAAGCCTTTCTAAAATTCTTATGCCCCCCTATGTAACATAT